>CM032335.1:44272168-44276106 GCA_019022515.1 Quercus aquifolioides | reverse complement strand
GGACCAACTGGTTCGGATGGTAGGCTAAAACACCTCTTACACCCCTCCAGCGGCCGAGAGGTCAGACGGTCTCAGGCCACGAAGTGATGAACCCTTCAAAGCTGCCACCAGGGACTATTAACGTCGTCTTCCGCGCGGGAGAACAGATCCTGGCCATGAAAGTTTGTCAGTAGCCACCATCAGCAGGGGAGTCAAGCCGAGTCCGAAGAAGAGTTAAGTCTGTGTCCCGCTAGTGATAGGGTCTCGGACGAAGACATGATTGGCACCATCCAACCCCATGATGATGCATTAGTCATCACCCTCAGAATAGGAGGGTACGATGTGAAGAGAGTGATGGTGGACCAGGGTAGTGCTGTGGAGATAATATACCCGGATCTCTACAAGGGGCTAGGCCTAAAACCCCAAGACCTGACACCATACAATTTCCCCCCTTATAAGCTTTGAAGGAAGGGCTGTCACCCTGAAAGGCCGGATACGTTTATCTGTGCAGGCTGGCTCCAAAGTGGTAGAGGTGGACTTATAGTTGTGGACGTATATTCACCCTACACGGCACTCGTAGCCAGACCTTGGATTCATGCACTTGGGGCTGTTCCCTCCACTTTGCATCAGAATCAAATACCCATCTGAAGGGCAGATTCATGAGATCCGAGGAGACCAGTCTGTGGCCCGACAGTGCCTAGTGGCTGCCATTCAACATGAGCCCCAAGCCGAGTCCTTGTCCAGAGCCGAAAGGGTTTATAGCAGTTACAGTCTCGGAATTGCCCATCGAAGGTTCAGACGAAGGCACTCGATGTGAAGATTTAACGAAAGTGGTTATTGAGACGAACCTGATAGGTTCTTCCAAGTCGGATCCCAGCTACCTCTTCAAGAGAGGGAAGAACTAATAGAGTTTCCTCAAGCAGAATCTTGATGTATTTGCCTGGAGTGCTTACGAAGCCCCAGGGGTAGACCCGGAGTTCATATGTCACCACTTGAGGTAAATCCACTGATCACCCCCAAGAAACAGCCTCTTCGGCACCCTTCCCAAGGAACATGCTGATGCAGTAAGAGAGAGTAGCGAAAACTCAAACAAGCTGGGGCTATCAAGGAAGTTTTTTATCCTGAATGGCTGGCAAATACTGTGTGGTAAAGAAAAGAGTGGAAAATGGCGAGTGTGCATGGACTTCACTGATCTGAATAAGGCCTGCCCCAAAGATCCGTTCCCTATGCCGAAAATTGATCAGCTGGTGGATGCCACTGTCGGCCATCCTCGGATGAGCTTCCTAGACGCCTCCAAGGCTACCACCAGATACCATTAGCCCTGGATGATCAGGAGAAAACTACTTTTGTCACCCCCATTGGTAACTACCACTACAAAGTGATGCCATTTGGCTTGAAGAACGCGGGGTCTACCTACCAAAGGATGATGACGAGGATGTTCGAGCCACAGCTGGCAAAAATATCGAGGTCTACATAGATGACATGGTGGTAAAGAGCAAGGTTGTCGCCGAGCATGTGAAGGACCTTGAAAGTACCTTTGAGGTTCTAAGAAAGTACAAACTGCGACTAAATGCTTCTAAGTGCTCATTTGGAGTGGGGTCCGGCAAGTTTTTGGGATACATGGTGACTCACAGAGGATTGAGGTTAACCCCGACCAGATAAAAGCCATCTACGATCTACGAGCTCCTCGGAATCCCAAGGAGGTTCAGAAACTAACCGGAATGACTGCTGCCCTGAATCGATCATCTCTAGATCAGCAGACAGGGTCGGCCCTTCTTTTCTCTGCTCAACAAATGGAAGGGATTTGAATGGACTGAGGAATGTGCTTTGGCCTTCAGCAGCTCAAGGATTATCTAGCCTCGGCCACCAATCATGTCCAGTCCTGACCAGATGAGGTATTGTTCGCCTACATCGCTGTAGCTCCCTATGCGATGAGCCTAGTGTTGATACGATCAGACTGTGGTGTGCAAAGACCAGTTTATTACGTAAGCAAGTCGCTGCATGAGGCCGAGATCCGTTACTTGCCTCTGGAGAAGGCTATCCTAGCAGTAGTGCTCGGTACACGGAAGCTACCTCACTATTTCCAGGCCCACACGGTCATTGTCCTCACTCAACTCCCACTCAAGGCTATACTCCGAAGCGCTGACTACACTGGGCGAATTGCCAAATGGGGCACGATCTTAGGGGCTTTCGATATAAGATATTTACCCCGCACATCGGTCAAGGTCAGGTCCTTGCGGATCTGGGCTGAGTTCACGGAGCCCCAACTAGAAGAAGTAAAGCCCACGTCAGACATGGATGAAAAATCAGTTGGCATGATCTCCCAACAGAGTCCCTCCCATTGGAATGTACGTTGATGGCCGGCAAACCAAGAGGTTCTGGAGTGGGCTAGTGTTGATATCCCCCGAAAGGATCATTATCGAGAGGTCGTTAAGGCTGGACTTCTCGGCAACGAATAACGAGGCGGAGTATGAGGCCCTACTGATGGGAATGGCTATGGTCCGAAGAATGGGAGGAAAAACCGTGGAGTTGTTCTCGGACTCAAGGTTAGTCGTAGTCAAGTACAAGGCGAGTTTGAGGCGAAGGACGAAAAATGCAGGGGTACTTGAGCCGAGTTAAATGTCTGCAATCGGAGTTCGACTCTTCAGTTTGCTACACATCCCCAGAGGTGTAACTCACATGCTGACTCCTTGGCCACGCTTGCTACCTCTTCGGCGCAAAGCCTGCCGAGAATCATCCTCGTCGAGGACTTGCACAGGCTTACAAGGCGAAAGGAGAGGCAATCCAGGTTCACCAAGTCAAGGCCGGGCCCTTGGATGGACCCTATAATTAAATTCCTCAAAGAAGACATATTGCCAAAAGAGAAGGGGAAGCTGACAAAGTTCGAGGAAGGCGACCAGGTTCTGGTTATCCGAGACCAGAAATTATACAGACGCTCCTATTCGGGACCAACTTGTTATGCATGTGATCGATGCAAAACTGCAAGTGCACAGTATCGTAGTTTTATAGTAAAGTGATGAGAAGAGTATTGTCCTCAGGGATTGGTCACTTACTTTTGACAAATACCAAAATTATGCTAATCTCGATTTTATCTAGAGAAGTCACTAAAGTTTTTTTTTTTTTTTGCAATTGGAATTTAAAATAAAATCAATTTAAAGAAAATGCGCAAAGGAAAAGAAAGATGTTGTTCGAAGATCAAATTAATGGGAAGAAAACTTCTAGGAAATCGATTTCACATAATCCCTCACTATGCTTTACTCATCTATCTAATTGAATTTAATTCTCTCTGTTTGTTAGCAATCTCCAAAAAACATCCAAAAGCCTCTTTCGATAGTCAATTGGAAACATTCTTGTTCATCAATTTACACAAGAGTATGCAATTTAACAAAGCAAGAAAGCATTAAGACCAATGATTTTAATACTACACAGGTTCATACAAGTCTTTCGATCTCTATATTTACCTATGCCGAAATATTCAAGATCTATCCTATAATTCCCTCTTTCGATAGCAAATCACAAGATCAAAATCATCTAATTAATGGCCGGTTAATTAGAAGCAATAAACTCAGAATAAATCAACAAACATGAAAGAATTAATTCAAATTAACATAGAAAAGCAAGCATAGTTCGGAACTAGATTACATCGTTTCCTAGAATAAAGAAAATTTAGTTCATGCTAAAAATTAAATTCAACAATAACGAATTCACCATAATTTTTCTGAGAAGATTTGAAGGGAAAATAAATGCTAAAAAATCTGCTTCAGCGTTTCCTGTTCAGCCTTTTTTCTCTTTAAGTTTCAGCGCCTCCTTCCTTTTGTTTCAGCCCCCAGGTTTTCTTTTCTTCGTTCAGCCTCCCTTTTTCAGTTTTTCAGCGCCTCACACTTTCAGTTTTAGCGCCCCCCTTCCTTTTCAGTTCAGCGCCTCCTTCCTTTTAGTTTAGAACCTCTTCTTTTCTTCTC
>CM032335.1:42197329-42277329 GCA_019022515.1 Quercus aquifolioides | reverse complement strand
GAAGGCCTTCTCCCTATCGGCAGCATAGTTCTCGAGAGCTCTCCTCCTCCTTCTGCTTGTACCCATTCCAGCAGGCGTTCTACTGCAAGCAAGCCTAAGCCTTCCACTCCAAGGCCATCCGTGGATGCCCTTCCATCTAGCAGGACCCGTGGCAGTAAAAGGAAGACATCTCCACCACCCCCATCTGCCACTGCCAAGAGGAGAGTATGTTATCTCTAAATTTCATTCCTTCTTTATTTTAGTTATTTATTGGGCTCTCCTGCCGCTAACTCTGTACACGTGTTTTTTCTTTCTTTCTCTCCTCCATTGGTAGTCTAAACACAAGGAGGATACTTTAGCCACCCTCCCTATATTGCTTGATAAGCTTGAATTTGAGATGTGCTCCTTTCTTTTACCTTTTTTGTACATGCATTTTCATTTTCTGTCACTATCACATATTACCATATACTTTCTCTTCTCTTTATTTTTTATTATTTTATTTTTTTTGCATGTTTGTTTATCTCCTTCTCTGTTTTAATACTCTTCCTTTAGGTTGATCCCGAGCCCCTCTCTGTTTATCACCCCACGAGTGAGGAGGCTATTACTTCTGCTGGTGCCCTTATGGAGGGCTTCTTTGGTGGGGCAGATGCCGTGGCTAAGGCCATGGCTTCTGTTGCTGCTGCACAAGGAGCTCCTGCTGAGGCTCCAATCCCTCCATCTGAGCCCATTTTTGCCGAGGTAAGTACCCAAGCTGAGAGAGTTGCTACTGAGGAGTCTGGCCCTATTTTTGCTGAGATCCCCACTCCTCAAAAGGGATTTACTCTTGCGGGGGTGTCCCAGACTGAGAGCACCTCTCCTACTACTCCTCCTGTTATATCTGCCAGCGATCCTTTCATTGCCCTTTCCCAGACCGTGAAGGATGGTTCTTCCCTAGTGGTTACCCCATCTTTTATTCCCAGTTTTGCCACTCGAGGGCCTAATGCGGACTTGTCTTCAGATGAGGGGTGAGGACTCTGAGGATGAACCTGTCATGAAGATACGGGTTTCTGATTCCAACGAGGACAGTGATGGTGATGAGCAGGAGGTCGAGGCTATAGGTATGTGTCTTTTACTTCTACTTGGCCTTCTTTTTCTTCGCTTCTTGTTATTTCTTAGCGTATCTCTTTATTTACTTCATATGTTATTCTGCCTTGCAGTCACGGACATACCTGAGGGACCCAAGGCTGCAGTAAACCCCATGATGCCTACAGTCCCTACTTCTGCAGTAGCCACAGCCCCCATTCCTGTGGGTCCTGATAATTTCCTTACCTTCGTATTTTCTTCAATTAAATCTTCATCGTTGCATTCATTTCTTCCCTTCATTTATTCTTTATGGGCTTATGCTGTACTTCGTGTTCTCTTTCAGGTTCGTCTCCTGTTAAGGTGGCTCCGGCCTCTTGGTTTGAGGTTGGTAGCAGTTCTACCACCATTCTTGATCCTGTGAGTGAGGCCGCTGCTTTCTTTACTTGATTTGACCAAGCTGAGACCAATGACCTTGACCCGTCGAACTTCTAGGGTACTGGATCCCCTTATGTTGATTTTCAAGGCTTCCTAGTACCTGAGGAATGTATCACTCGTTTGGGAGGCAGTCTATAACAACCACAGAGATTTCATACAGGGATTCCTTCTTGGTCGTTCTGGGAGGGAACACTTCCTCAAGCTGTTGGGGAGTGTGATGAATGACATTGAGCATAACTTCTTCGATACAGTTTCTGTGGAGCGGATCTTGTAATGGAGGGCTGCAGTTCAGGAGTTGATCAGCATTGGATTTGCTGTGGAGTTTCTGCTGGACCACTTACGAGATATTGCTCAGGCTTTCTTTATGAAGAAGGTCCAGCCTGCTATGGACGCCATTGATGCTCACATTAATAGCTTGAAGAAGGAGGTAGCAGACTTAGAGGCACGTCGTGAGTGGCTTCTTTCTAGTGCTACTAGCTCCAACCGCTTTGAGGATCAGACTCTTATTTCAAGTCTTTGATTGGACTTTTATCCATTATGTAGTTTTATTCCCTTCCCCCATGTTTACTTCTTTCCCCCTTTTCTCTACACATCACACTTTATTTCTCTAGCATTTATTTTGATAAGTCTGATATGATTTATATATTTTGGGTTTGTAATCTATTGTGCTACATCTATTACAGCTACTATTATGCTTTATGATACAGTATATTTTGTTAATACTTCATGATCTTCATTACTTTCTGCTCTTGATTTTAATCATGAATTACAAGTAAAACATGCTACAGTGCTTTCTTGTGACATTATCCTTTGCAAGGATGGTTACTTGGAGGAAAGAAAAAAATAAAAGAAAGGAAATAAATGATTACATAATATTTCCTATGCATAATAGCGTTTTAGCCACTTGCCATTAATGGGGTCCATTAAATCTTTTCCATCCATCTGGGCTAAACGATAGTACCCACTTACATGTGCTTCCTTTACCACGAAGGGTCCTTCCCATTTTAGTGAGAATTTAGATGGTCTTGCCGTACCTCGACTAACATGTTCTGCTGTCTTCAACATGAGCTGTCCTTCCGTGAACATTCTTTCTTTAATTGTCTTGCCATAAGCCTCGATCATCCTTTGTCTATATCTGCGGCTACGCTTTTGGGCTTACTCCTTCTTTTCATTCAACCCTTCCAGGTCCTCGCACCTTTCTGCCATGAAGACTTCCTTCTCTTTTTCTTTCTTTCGTGTCTGCATAACCCTCAAAGATGGTATAATTACTTCCGCTGGGCTTACCACTTCTGTCCCATATACGAAGGAGAAGGGAGAGAATCATGTGGCAGATTTGGGCGAGCTTCAGTAAGCCCAAAGTGCGTCTAGTAGATGCATTGCCCAACCCTTGCTGTACTCTTGGCTCATTTTGCTGATGATCTTAATAAGAGTTTTGTTTGTTGCTTCCGCCTGCCCATTCCCTTGCGGGTAATAAAGCGATGACTGGTGATGTTTCACCTGATAAAACTTTAACATCTTCCTCACTTCTCTATTGACAAAGGGGTTACCATTGTCGCTTATGATTCTGTGGAGTATCCCAAATCAGACAATTATATTTTCTTTAATGAAATTTTCCACAGCTCCTCCGGTGGCCTTGCGGAGTGGTATGGCCTCCGCCCACTTGATGAAATATTTTGTAGCCACAAGGATTCATATGTACCCGTGGGAAGGAGGATTGACTGGTGTGGAAGGGCCATGGTGTGACCATGCTATGCATGCTTTGTGGGTGAGTGTGGATCAAATTGGCCTGCACTTGGCGCAATTTTTCACAAATTCTGCAGCATCCTTCTTCATAGTGGGCCAGTAGTAGCCCATATGAAGTATGCACCGATACAACTTCTTCTTTCCCTGATGCTCTCTGCATTCTCCTTCGTTCACTTCCTTTAACATTTCACCAGTTTCTTCTGGACCCAAACACCGTAGTGGGTCCCCATCATATCCCTTCTTAAAAAGAATTTCCTTGGGTAGGAAGTAGCGGGCTACTAGCTTCTTGAGTTTATACCTTTCTCCATACTTCTGTGGCAAGACGCCTTTTGTCAAGTATTCTATGAACAGGCTTCTCCAATCCTCCATGGTAAACATGGCATAGCTCTCCTCCCTGTTTACAGCTAGGTGGCAAGCTTCGCACTGGGTTTGGGTCAAGTCTGCATCCTTGCGCATGCTTGGCCAATAGAAACCCGCTCTCTGCAACCATTGGTATAGGTTGATCTCGCCGCAAAACCCACAAGTTCTGTTGTGCACTTCCTTCAGCTTTCTTTGGACCTCTTCATGACCCACACATCTTGACAAAATTCCTCTAGCATTCTACGATACAACTCCCCTTTCATCAGGACATAATCCTTTAATTTCTTCAATTCTTCCACATCTTTTTCCTTTAACAAGATTCCCTGAAGGGAGCCCTCCAATCCTCCTTACGTCCTTGCTTCTTCGGAAACCTTTCTTAGAGTATTTCAATTATGGATTTCCTCTACTTGTTAATCTCAACTTTGGTACTGCTCCTTTCAAAGGCTATTTGTGAGCCTAATGAGGTCAATGCATCCGCATATCGATTCTCACTCCTTTAAGTGTGATCTATTTCAAATGTGCAAAACTTTTCCTCCATCCTTGGGCCAATGTCCTATATGGGGCTAGGCTTGGTTCCTTTAAAGAAAAGCTTCCCTTGGCCTAGCAGACTACCAAATTGGAGTCGCCCACCACCTTTAAGTGTTTGATCCCCATTTCAAGGGCCGTTGCCAACCCCGTTAGGTAGGCCTCGTATTCCGCTGTATTGTTTGAACACGGAAATTCCAACTTGAATGAGAGTGCCACGGTCTCTTCACCATTATGATAGAGGACCACTCCTGCACCTCTTGACTTTGTTATGGAGGAACCATCAAACTTCATGGTCAACTATTCTTCAGCCACTTCTATTGTAGTCACTTCTCCTAGTACCTCATCATCTAGCGGGAATTCCTTTTTTCTTGGAAATTGAGCCAATAGGTTTGCTATGGTCTGGCTTTTCACCACCTTGGGTGTTCCCGCCTTCAAGTCATACTGTGATAGCTATAATAGCCATTGAGATATTCTACCAAACAAAATAGGTTGTCGAAGAAAAGCTTTGATCGCATAGGATTTCGTCATTAAATGTACCTCGTAAGCCAGGAAGTAATGGCATAGTCTTTGCGACGCATAGACAATTACCAAGCATACCCTTTTCGCTCTGGGATAACGAGTCTCTACGTCCCTCAGGGCACGACTTATGTAGTAGACTGGCTATTCAATGCCGCCTCTGTCCTCCTAGGCTATCAAAGCTCTAATGGCAGATGGGCTTGAGGCTAGGTAAAGCAGTAATGGTTTCCTGCGGACTAGGGCTTGCATCGTGGGGAGGTTCATCATAATCTGCTGTAGCTTCCGAAAAGCTATCTGCTGTGTTTCCCCCTACTCAAAGCCTTGTCCTTTCTTTAGTAAATTCGTAAAAGCCGAAGTGATTGATGCTAAACCAAGAATAAACCTCCTGATGTAGGAGACTTTGCCCAGGAAGCTTTTCAACTCCTTGACTATGGCTGGTGGCTTTATGGTCGCTATTGCCACTGCCTTGACTGGATCTACGTCTATCTCTGCTATGGACCAGAAATCACAAAAATTTCCTGGCAGACACTCCTAAGGCGCATATCAACGAGTTCATTCTTAGCTTGAAAAGTCTACACCTTTCGAATACCTTTCTTAACCTTGACATGATCTTCTCGCTTTCTTGATTTCACCACTATGTCGTCCACATAGTCCTCCAGTTCTTGGTGCATCATGTCATGAAATATGGTAGTCATTGTGCGCTGATAAGTTTCACTTTCATTTTTTAGCCCGAAGGGCATCACTGTGTAGTAGAAGTTTCCAATAGACATTCTGAAAGTAGTTTTCTCTGCATCCTTCGATGCCATCCGAATTTGATTGTACCCACTGAATCTGTCCACAAAGGAAAACATGGCATTCTCTGCGGTAGAATCTATCAGCAGGTCCATATTGGGCAATGGGAACTTGTCTTTGGGGCAAATCTGATTAAGATTTCTAAAATCGACACAGCACCGTATCTGCCCGTTTTTCTTTTTCGCTAGTACAATGTTAGACAGCCACCATAGGTGTTGGATCGGTTTGATGAATCCGGCCGCTAGCAATTTTTGCACTTCCTTCACTATCTGCTTCTCTATTTCGGTGTGAAACACCCTAGCAGGCTGAGCGACTGGCTTGGCCTCAAGATTCACATTGAGTGTGTGTACCACTAACCCTGGGTCTAGCCTAGGCATCTCACTGTAGTCCCATGCAAAAACATCTCTGAATTCTTTTAATAGCAACATCAATTCTGCCTTTTCTTCTTCCAACAACTTTGAGCTTATTGAGATCGGTCTCGATTTTTGTGGGTCCAAACCCAAGTCAATCTCTTCTAGCTTTTATTCTCCCATTACTTATGTGTCTTTTTCTGCCACAATCTCCTTTTCGTTTTCTGTGTCACTTTCTTCCCTCGAACCATCTTGGGCCACATAGCATACTAGGCTCTTATGTTGTGGCTCTCCTCCGGGACCCCCTTGTATATTGCAGGTGAGCCTTGTGCACCTTTATAGTTTATATACTATCCTGCTGTCAGGTGTTCAGGCCCTGACACATCGTGGCGTACTATCTAGCTCCAGAATTGGTGCTTCTTTCCTTTTCCTTTTCCACATCAACAACTTTGTCAAGTCAGGCTCTGGGTCATCCTAGATGTCCTCCCATTTGGGGACAAAGGTGCCTTGCGGCTTAGATACTAAAGTCTCTCTAAAAGGTGCCCATTCGTCATAGAACATGGTCCCGACCAAATGGGCCTCTGCCTGCTCGAATAAGGATGGGTTTGCTGCTATCCGTATCATCCTACCATTCAATCTCCCTTTCACGCACTGGTGATAGGTGGATGGGATTAGGCGATGCTTGTGTAGCCATGGCCTTCCCAACAGTACATGATAGGAAACTTCTGTTTTTACCACATGAAAATAAGCCAATGAGGCTATTAGGCCCATCTTTAGCAATAGCTATATGTGACCTGCAGTATACTTACCTCTTCCTCCGAACCCCGTTACTTCCATTGGGCATCCTTGAATCTTGCTCTCTGTAATTTATGATGCTTGCAGCATGCTAAGTGGGATGAGATTCACTGAAGCGCTCGTATCAACCAAGGCTCTCTTAATGGGAATTTGGTTTATGGAGGTTGCTAAGTAGAGGGGTCTTCTGTGGTCTGAGTATCCCACCTCCATGTCTTTATCGTTGAAAGTAATCTCATTGGTGTCTTACAGGAAAGCTCTGTCAGCTCTAGTTTCTGCAACAAGTCATTTTGCTCTTGCTCTTGAGGCGATGCTTACCAAAGCCTCTATAGCCATCCTTCGTCCGTTTGCTGTGAGCTCCAGTTGGTCAAACAAGTTATTGAACTGGGAGCTTTTCTGTAAGGTAGTAATGGCTGCGGTAGGCAGAGTCGGCTTTTCTTCTTCATCCTCTCCTGAGTCTGCGCAAATGACAACTGCTGCTACCCTTTTCCCTTTATGATTGGGGAGTGGGTTTCTCTGTACTTCTGGTTGGGACAACTCAAGGGTTCCCTCTCTGATTCTGCAGTGCACTAGTCTGCGGAGTGCTCAGCATTCTGCGGTGGCATGCTACACATATTTATGCAAAAGACAGAAACGCAGGCCCCTCCATTCTTCTTCAGTGGGCTCTTTTTGGACTTGATTAGGTTTGAAAACTCCATCTGCAATCCATTTTTCTAGGAGCACATCCAGCTCCATTGGTGTGCATGGTATTGGCGAAGGGCTCTCATACTCCCTTCCATCTGACTTCTTTTTATTTTCGTCGTTGGACACTGTCATGGCCTGTGGTGTGGATCTCCGCTTTTTGGGCTTGTCAGAGCTGAGCCTGATTGATTGGGCGGTCTTCCTAGCCTTTTGCAATAGCTGCACTAATTGTGAAATTTCCAAGTTTTCCAGGACGGCTCTATATTCCATGATCATATTGCCCATGCACATTTCCACCAACGTCTTCTCTTCACAGTGGTCATAGCAATCGAGGGCTATGTCCCTAAACCTCTTGATGTACTCCAACAGGTCTTCACCGCTTTTCTGCTTAGTGCCTTGCAGAGTTACGAGTGTTACTGTTTCTTCTCCATGGAAATACTTGGTGCAGAACACCTCTACCATGTCATCCCACGTTGGGATTGATCCTGGCTTTAAGCTAGTGTACCAGGTGTATACCCGGTCATATAAGGACTTCGAGAACTCTCAGAGGCAAAGGTCCTTGTCTGCTGCGTAGGGACCAAAGGTGTCAATAAACTTACTCACGTGCTCAACAGCGCTTCCCCTTCTACCATCATACTATGCGAAGGTTCGTGGCTCATATCTCTCGGGATACGGCTTGCTAAGTATCCTCAGTGGGTATGGAGGTCTCCGTGCATAAAATCTTTCCTTGGGCACCTTGGCCCTCTTGCTCTAACAGTGCCACGACGTCAGCCATCATGATGAAACGCTGCTTTGTGTTCTGCGGGCTACCGCCCACAGGGGTTTCTTCCTTGTTTGCCACGTGCTCGGGGTCAAGTTGGCTCCCCTTTTCCTTAGTCTTGTTCGCCTTCAGCTGGTGCATTTCCTCCATCAGCTACTGCTGAAAATGCTGTACGGACTGCAATACTTCAATGAAGAAGTTAGTATTGTCAACAGGGTTCCTTTGTTGCTGCTGTGGCCCAGCCCCCGCTCCATTAGCACCCTCTACTTGATTGGGCTGGTGCGGCGTGGCTGGCCTTAATTCTACCTGCGATGGCACGACACTCATATTTCGCGTTGTCTTTGATCTTAGGGGCATAACTTGCGAAGGATTTGTTAGCTTTCCTTGTCCTTTTCCCAACTTTCCAATGAAGTTGCCAATTTAAATGTGGTGGGCCTTTTGTGTTGTTGTGCTTAGGTCTCTCCTGCTGCACTGTGGCCCATAGTTCCAAGGTAAGAAAGTTGGGGTTAGCCTAAATGAAACTCATTTTAGGCCAATTTGTGCACAAGTTGGGCCATCTCGATATGGACGTGTCCTGGCAGAGGTATTGAGTGTACGGCATGCCCACAGTAGAAATAGCTGTTACAGATGTTATAGCAAGAATACAATACGGCAGAATAACTAAGACACTAAACAAATAACATTAACACTTAAATAAGGGGAAATGGCTTGATAAAGTTACAGTAGGATAATACAACAGTAAAATAACACTACAGCAGACAATTTAATAACTGTAAACTATTCACTCAGCAAGCATAAAAGAAAAACTTGCCTGCCATAAAAGTAAGCTTAACTTCTCAGCAGATGGAAATCTAAGAAGGGAACTGATCCTTAACGTGAGTAACCTCAAAGAAAGCTTCTACCATAGAAGTTACGCACTTTGGAAAAAAGACCTAAATGGTTTAACCTTCAATCCTTAATCTCTCAAAGAGTGGGTTTATCGAAATGGAGAGAAATGGGTAGTCTATTGATGCATGTCTCTATTCCTATCTCTCATGCTTTTCTGATTTTTGTATTTCCTTTTTTCATTTCTTTCTTTTTTTCGTTATACCTCTCTTCTTTCGTTTTTCTCCCCCCTCCATTTATTGTTCACAACTACCGTTTTTTATACTATTTTCCATGGTGAGATTTACCATTTTTACCCCTTAACTACTTTTGGCTCCTTATGGGCGTCCTTCTAAGACTGTCTACAGGCCTGCCGACTACTTAGCCACTACCATTGCTCTGAATGTGTTGGTTGCACCACTCCCCATTCCCAGACAAAATTGCTTGTCTTGTTTCTTACCTCTCTTTGTTTTTCACTACTCTCATTTGGATAAGGATCAAGCCTCTCCATTACCTACCTCTATGGCATGCATCAAGTGGTCCCAACCCATATTTACTTCTTTTGGGTGAGATGCCACCCCAGCAAGACATCTCTCCCCAAAGAAGTTTGAGCGTGAACCCCAAAATAGACCTCCTCTTTCTCCCCACAACCAGACCACACCCTCTGAATACCTTGACCTGTGGCCCACCTCCCATGTATTGGCTGGGTACAAGTAGGTGGTGCCTTGGCCCTTTGTGCATGCTCCACTCCGTTTGAGTTTGTTTCTTTCTAGCCTTCACACCATTTCTGTTGCCTTCGTGTTTGTTTGATTCTGTTGTACGTTCTGGTTGGTGTTTTATCTCTTGTAGCATGAAGGATGTGTGGGCTTTTAGGCTCATGTCCCTTGCCTTTCATCATTTCCTTGGACTGGGCATTGCTTGGGTGAAGGCCTTCATCTTCTTGCCGAGCCTATGTTCTTTCTTTCATGTGTCTGTGGGCCTCTTGGCTGTTGATCCTGCCATATCACTTCATCGTGCCTGCTATAACTTTACCTCTCTTTTTATTTCTTATTACCCTGTGGGCTTACGGGCTAATGCTCCTGCCATGCCATCCCACTTCTTTATCAATCTTTTGCTCAGGGCTTCGTTGACCCACTTTCCATATCTTTACCTCTGTTGGGCTTTATTGGCCAACATTCCTGCTGTGCCAGCCCATTTCATTATTTTATTCCTCGAGCTTCCTTAACCCATTTACTTCTTCTTTTCCTCTTTTACTCCCATGAGCTTTTTGCTAGATCCTTTGGGCTTCCTCGGCCCAATTACCACATCCTTACCTCTTATTACTTTTTGGGGCTAATTGGCCTTTAAACAAACCCAATGAGTTTACTAATTTATTTCTCGGGCTTCCCTGCCCCATTTACTTCCTCTTTACCTCTTATTATTCTCATGGGCTTACTACTTCATTCTTTGGGCTTCATCGGCCCATTTACTCCCTCTTTATCTCTTTTTATTCTTATAGGCCTGCTGACCATCAATCCTGCCATTTCAGCCTGCTGGGCTTGCTTTCTTATTCCCTTACTATTTTCCCTTTCCCACCTTTTCTATATTATTGGGCTTTTTCTGTTGTTGGGCCCTTTGTTAAAAGTGGCCATCAACTGCCCTTTAGTTTTTAGATATTATATTTAGATTTGAAAAGCACTATATTTGATTTTAGTATATCTATAAATATTTGTAATGTTTATTTATGTAAGGAAGGTGCAATACAACGAATTAAAAAAGGAACCTAAAAAAAATAATAATAATAATAAATTATTATATAAAAAACTCTATATCCTTCCCACCTGTGTGCTCCTTCACCACCAAAAATATATAAAAGAAATAAATAAATTTATTTGCCTACCTTTATTTCAGAACCTTGCACCCAACAAATTTTGTATTAACATGGTTTCCATCATCATTGGTGAGAGCTATGATATTGGGGCATATAAAATGAAGATACTTTTCGTCTCACAAGATTTGTGGGATTTAATTAAAGAAGGTTAGGAAGAACCTACAAATTTAGAAGCCTTCTCAACTTAATTGGACAGTATCAAAGCAGAAGGAATACAAGCAAAATCAGCAGAGAGATAAAAAGGCTCGGCTCTTCATCCAACAAGGGCCAAGAAAAAGTATATTTCCTCGAATTTTGAGTGCAACTAAATTTAAAGAAGCATGAGATATAATGAAAAAGAAATTTAGTGGCCATGATAAACTAATCTCTATTAAACTAAAAAGTTTTTGGAGAGAATTTGATAATTTGCAAATGAAGAACAATGAAACTGTTTTAAGAATTCTTCTACAAAGCTTTAGCAAATCAAAAGCCATGGAGATGCTATAAATGATCAAAAAACTGTGGAAAAGATCTCGAAAAGCTTGCCATCAAAATTTAAACGCGTGGTAGCTGTAAGTCTGCTTTAATAACAGATTTTATTATTATTATTATTATTATTTGTTGATGACTATACTCAAATGATGTAAAGTCTATTTTCTTAAACAAAAATCAAATGCATTTACTGTTAGAAGTATTGGTTAAATGATTAAATTTATCATATCCCAATAGCTTAAGCTTTTGGGACAATCGGTAGTTTAACATAGTATCAGAGCATGAGATCCTGAGTTCGATCCTTGTCTCCTCCACTCTACCTCCCATTTAAATTCCCACATGTTGGGCCTCACCTATTAAAAGGTAGTTTCGACCCACACGTGAGGAGGAGTGTTAGAAGTATTGGTTAAATGATTAAATTTACCATATCCCAATAACTTAAGCTTTTGGGACAATCGGTAGTTTAACATTTACTACTTTTCTCTAGTTTAAAGCACTTGCAAAAATAACCGAAGTGGCAAACCAAAAAAGACTCTTAGGATAGACTGCGAATGAAGAATTTATTTATCAACCTTATAAAGATTATTGAAAAGAGCAAGGCATACAAAGACAGCTTATAGCATGACACAACCTCCATCATGGTGGCATAGATATATCATATCATGACTAGTTCTTTAGATCCAAATAATATGAATCGATGAGTTGGTTACTAATTCATAATATGGGCAGTCCCTTCTTTTGACTATTTAGTCTACAAAAATCATCAAGTCACACACTAAGAATAGCAATTATATCAATATAAGAAAAATTAATTGAATTTTTATTCAACCTTATAGAATTGCCTTTTTTTAATTTTTTTTATTTATTTAACAGAAACAGAAGAATGCAAGAATCATAGTAATTGTTGAAGTGGCACGAAACATTTTGAAAGGAAAATGAATTTCATTTACTTTTTGGACAAAAATAGCTGACATTGCTATTTAAATTTTAAATCGATAGCCTACTAAGATCGTTCTCGAAATGAAACTTGGAATGGACGAAAATCTCATGTACAACTACTAAAAGTATACAGTGGCAGATTGATGGGTAAGGCCTGCGATGGGTTGGAACATGTACACGTGTCAAATAGGAGCTAGCAACATGATGTGGTAGTTACCAACAGTTAACATCTATAATATAACTTTTTTACTTAAATGCCTGTATCCTTAATTTTAATTTATTTTATTTTATTTATTTTTGATAATTCGATAGTTATAATGGGATGAGAAATTTGAACCCTAGACCACTAGATGTCATCATTAGAAACACTACGAGGTGTCAGTTGAACTACAAGACTCTTGACTTTATTTTTAATAAAAAAACGACATTATAAATGTTAAGAATCTTCACCAATTCCCAGATTTATGAAATGCAAAAAACATAAATAAATAACATACATAGAGGCAATCACACAACACAAAAAATTACATAGTTTAGCAATTTGCTTACATCCACATAATTGCAATGGTTTCACTATTTTCAGGAAAAATATACAAGATGGGATACTACAATTTTCTCTCTAAAACAACACAACAAACTCTAATCTGAAGTAATGGATTCACAATGGGCTAAAAAACAGGCTAAAAATCTCCCATTAAAAACCATAACACTTATATATTGGCCCAAGTCTCCGCTTCGTGGATTAAGCTTCAAAAAATCTCCCATTAAAAATCGTATACTTGTATATCGAGTCGAGTCATAATCTGGATCAAACACAAACTAAGCTCCACACAGCCCAACAATAAAAGTATTCATTTCCATTTCTTTCCATTCAATTCCCAAATCAGGTTACATTCTATTATTTTCCATTCAAACATCCAAACAAGAGACAAATATTTAATTTCTTTCTATTCCTCCACAAACCCCCCCCCCCCCCCCCCACCAAAAAAAAAATCCCCCTTCCTTTTCATTTCTTTTATAATCTCCAAATCATTGTGTTAATGTCATCACAAGGCAGAAAATTTTGGGTGGAATTCTGGCCTGTGACACACAGTAAGGTAGCTCTCGGTAACTATACTGTCCGGAGCTAATGAAAGAAGCCCAAAATGGTTAATATCCCCTTCATCCACAGTATAGTAACCAAAAATAAAAATATCAACTTTAAAAGTTCTTCCAAAATGGAAAAATTTGAAAAAAGGGCCCAATAGAAATGAATAGAAAATTCTACATATAAATTTGGTGTCACTCGTAATCTTCCCGGCACACGATGATTGCTAGTGTTGTTGAGCAGTTTGAGGTAACCATTTCCTTTATAAAAGTATATCTCAGAAGCAACAGATTTACATCATTAGATGCTAACTGTGCTAAAACAACGTTGTTATGCTCCTGTTGAGAATGTAGCTCCAAAGTTTAAAGGAGCTCTGCAGTGTTAGAAAGGATGTAGCACAATAATCTGTTATCATGGCAGATTAAACCTCAAAAGAATAGCGTATGGTTAGAATTATTCAATAGAAAAAGATGGTTCAATTGATTTGAGTTTATCTCCAATGTAGCACATATTGCAATAAGACCGATGTCCTCTTGTGAAGCCTTGTTGCTTTGCTGTACATAGATTAGAAGGTGATAGTTCTCCTGCTGTTTCTCTACAGTCGACTTTAAGGCCTTTACATCTATAAATGATCTATTGAGTTGATGAAGAGCACCATGCAAATCCCCTCACAATTTCATATTTGATCACCAAGAAAAAGTAAAAACAAAAGCAGCAAAGAATAAACTATGCTATAGCTTTGAGTGTTTAATGTACTTTTTTTTTTTTTTGTTGCACTTTTGCACCGTTGTTAGAGTGAGGTAAAATCAGAATGAATGTCAGTGTACTAGCATTATTAATCTACAATTACAAAGATGATTTTGTTAAGATTACCTGACTAATTGGTTCTAAAGCATCCTAGAGAAACTTCTATGTCCATCTACAATCTTCTTTAAATTGTATGCCTATTCTAGAATTCCAAAAGGCCCACATTCTATGGAACTAATACCTAAGCTAGATTGATTAGAAAGAAGTTCCATCAGAAGAAATCATCAAATGCCCTCTCACTTTCAAATCCTGCACAGTGCAACAATCCAAGAGAAAGAAATGTCATGTGGTTACATGGGAACATCCTATTTTCACGAAAGTAGCAAATAAATGTAGAACATAATAATGTCATTTAAGAAGCAAGGAGAAATTGAGATGTGAGGGTAGCATCAGAGGAGGAGATGTGAGGGAAAGTATTTCAAAGGGAATTTTGCTCCAATAAGTGATAACTCTCAGACAAAGTCAGTACTTTCTCGTTTGCAATAAGCCCAGTAGTCAACAAGCTGGTCCATCATGTGTATGGATGCAGTACAGAAAATACAGGCCTCCCCATTACTTTGCTTCCAGGAGTAACAAGGGATAAATTAAGAATTCTAAAATTAAACAGGAATTTTTGTTGTTAAATATGACAGTATATGAAAATGAATCGAGGTCATAAAGAAGATTTATTCTATGCTAAGAAATCACCCTATCAAAAATATATATGCACAAGAATCTTTGTGTTTGGTTCACTCCTTTCAATAACTTAGTTTAATTGCTGCACAATTAAGATAATGAAAAGTATTTGCTGGATTAATATGTATAATGGGGAAATCAAATTGCACTAAGAAACTAGAACTGACCTGATAATTCTGCTGCTGAAATATCCTGAATTATCAGCTGGAATGGACTTGGCTTGACAGAAGGAAAGGTTGGTGAAGTTGGAGCTGGAGCTGGAAAAGTGAAATCAGAGCTAGATGATGAAGAATCTGAGTCACTTGAAATGAATTCAATCTGATCCTCTCCAGTAAAGTTTCCAGAAATTGAACTCAAATTTGATGTAGACAATATCATTTTCAGCTCTGAGACTTGATTTGACATAGAATTTGTCATCCTGAGACACACTAAATTAGATTCAGTATTAGTCAAATGACCTGTGAAAGGTTACAAAAGTTGTCATAACTTGTAAAAAATGCAAATACATAAATGATGTAGAAGAGAGGTTTGCATCAGGAACATGCTTATTTCCTTATTTGCCCAGCCCCCCTCTCTCTCTTTAATGTTTTAATTCATTATTGCATTTAAATTCTTTAGGAAAGTTGGGAGAGATTTGCGGACCATGTAGATTTGAGGTTGGAGATGGCAACCACATGAGATTTTGGCATGACAAATGGTGTGGCAGTCAAACCACGTGAGATTTTGGCATGACAAATGGTGTGGCAGTCAAACTTTAAAGATAGCATACCAAAAGTTGTTTGCAACTCCAGCTGACAAAGATGCTTCAGTTGATCCAACCTAGAGGGTCACAGGAGGATGTGTGTATGGAATATCAGACTTAGCAGACATGTCAATGATTGGTAGTTAGAGTCAGTGGATCCATTGATTGAGATTTTGTATTCCAACATGCCAAGTGGAGTGGGCCCTAAAAGATTGAGGTTGAGTCTGAATGGCAATGGGAGATTTAATTTTCACCCATACTATGAGGTTTTGCAAGTCTCAACTGTTGTGTTTTTCCCTTGAAAGAGCATTCGGTGTGCTAAAGCAACAAAAAGGATTGCATTATTTGTATGGACAGAACCATTAGAAAAGATCATACAAATGATAATCTTATGAAGCTGAGGCTATAACATGGTCAATTGGTGCCTTATATGTAGGAGAAGTGGGGATACTGTGAGCGACCTGTTGTTGCATTGTGATGATGCACATTATCTACAGCCTTTTTTCTTCTCTATGTTTGGTGTCCATTTGGTGATTCCGAAGAGTGTTGTTGACTTGCTAAGTGTTAATTGGTTTGGTAAACACTCCACATATGTTTGAAATTTATTTGGATATTGTGGAGAGAGAGGAATCATTGTACTTTTGAAGGCATAGAAGTATTGGGTGTCCAAATTAAGTAATCTCTTGTTAGGACGTTTGAATGGCCTTGTGTTTTATTTTTACAACGTTTTAGATTTCATTGACTTTCTTTCTTTCTAAATGTAACTCCTATTCTTTTTGTTATATTACATATACATCCTGTATGCGTAAGGTAGCTTCTTTTCTTCAATACAATTTTAAAATTATTAAAAATTAAAATTCTTTCTTTTTGTTAATGTTTATTTTTTATAAGTAAACTTTTTAATTTTTTTTTTCAAATGTCTATTGCATTCCTCTTCAATCTCTCCTAAATTTCTTTCTATTTCAAATTCCTAAGATCTTGACTTAAATAATTTAAAACACTTTAATATTTCTTTTAATGTTTCAAGTATCTTTTGCATTCCTCTTTCATCTCTTGGAAAATTTCTTTCTATTTCACACTTAAGTAGGTAGCAAGCTCTTAGATCTAGACACAAATAATATGTTTCCCTGTCATCAAACTAAAATGTACCATCATTTACTTCATTCATTTGCCACTCAGGAGACCAGCATCAAAGGGAAAGAAAAAGTAGACAAGAGGAAAATGATTGTCACAAGGTCAAGTACTATGCCAATGTGGGGAGTACGTAAACAATTTTGTTTTGATTAATTTGTATTTAAATTTTAGATATTGATTATATTTTTTCTGTCCATTGGATTTTATTTTAGGTCTAATTAGCTATGCTAATAGGTTATTAGTATTTTATTTAATATCCTCGAGTCAAGTTTATTTTCCTGATACAATAATTTGTCTTTGGCCCAAGTCAATTAGGATTAGAGTTTAATCATAATAGTTTATATAAGTGCAATATATACTTCAACAGAGACAAGTTGACAATGGATGAATAAAAACTTTTTTGCTATTATGCCAATGGTTTGGTGCTGATTTGTTCTCTATCCTCACTTGGTGCTGATTCCAAGCAATACTACAAGCTTATTCCTAGTTTTATTCTATTTTCCCTATTTCATTTCCAGCAAAATCCCCTTTGGAAAAATAGTGTGGCATCCGTTTGGTTATCAGAGCATTTATTGTTCTGCATGAACACCTTTTTTTTTATAGGTAACAAAAGTTTTAGTGAATAAAAAGTACATCGTGTTCACGATTATGAACAATATATACTTGAAATAATAACAGATACAGCAAGAAGAAATTTTCAAGATCTTCCAAGTGGTTAACTTCCCATTTGTTAATCTCCCAAGGACTGAAATTTTCAAGATCTTCAATAAATTTGTGACGTAGGAGAATTTAAGCCCAAAGGACAAAATGAAAAGGGACATTAGTCCATTGCATTTTATTTCTCTATGGTTTTTTTTTTTTTTTTGGCTTAGAAGTGGGGAGAGGACATTTGAATCTAGGTTCTACACATGGGAAGAACTAAGCAATGTCACTGAATCACAAAGCTCTTGCCTATGTTACTAATGTTTAAGTTAATTATTATGTCTTGAGTATTTTAAGAGGTCATGTGACTAGCACGTGACTTTTAATGAAGTTAGATGTTAAGGATTTAATTTCTATGTGTAAGATGAAGGGATAGGATCCTAGGGTTCCTAAAGGTTCTACCAAAAAAAAAAGGGTTGCTAAAGGTTATAATATACCCTTTTTGAGTCATTGTAGGCTGCCTTTTCTTTATATAATCTATAAAATTTCAGATTTAAATATGTTTTGACTCTTTGAGCCCATTGAGCCTGGATATCGATATTTTAGTGTTTTAATTTCAATCCTATTTTCTTCTACTAGCACTAATCTTGTTTTATTCCTCGAAATTTCTTCTAAACCATTCTTTCTACTCCATATTTCAGCTCTCACCACATCATTTTGACAGTTTCTTTAACATAACATTCACTCATAAAACCAGTAGGCTTTAATTGGATTTCATCTTCCCTGGAAGGACTGAAGGGAGGAGAGAGAGCTACCTCCCATTATGCAGTCAGTTGGCCCAACTGGCCTCCAATGCCTCTTTCTCCCTAGCCACCCCCTCCCCACCAAGAAAAAAAAAGGAGAAAATATGCACCTGCCAAACTATCTTTTTAGAAGCACAGTTATGTAGTAAGAATTGCTTCCACAAAATTTAGCAATGAATTTGGTCATAAGCAAGCATGGTTGACCTAACTTATTGCTAGATTTGATTTAATTCTCTTGAGGAAGCACCATTTCAAATTCTACACCGAACATTTTCCATAAAACAATTTGCTAATCAAGAACTGTGAGATTATATCTTTCTTATGGAGCATCATACTAATACTACCTGTTGAAGGAGTCCTGAAGTTGATGAACTAATCTTTCAGTTTCTTCTAATTTTTTACGTCTTTCTTCATTTGTTATCTGGGCTTCTGCATATTTCCTTTCACACTCATCAGCTCTTTGTTTTTCTGCCCACAGCAAGGCCTGTGTAATGTAAAACCACATCAAAGTTTGATTAACAAAGGAAGTCTGAATGCCTAGACCAGAAAATCTGAAACATTAGTATCAACAAGATGCGCCAACAAACAAAACAAGTTAAACAAGGACACATTCTTCCCCAACTTCTTCTATCAATAGTAATGTTCTTTGTTATGTTTCATGGATGAAGTACATTGTACATGTGCTTCCAATTGGAAGATGATCAATGTAGTGGATATAAAATCAACAAACCTTGACTGTTGATGTAGTGTGGAGAAGAACGATGTTATTAAGAACACGAAAATGGATGCATAGCAAGTTGATGTAGAAAGAAACCATACATCAATCCAGTCTTGATAACTTGAAGATAGTATGTAAGATGAGGAGAGGTCAAGTGACATGGAATGATCAGGAAGAAAAGAAGAGGATGGATATTTTATGGAAACATGAGCCAACTGGAGGCACTCGAGTTCACAAGTTGATGACCCACATCATATGGTGGGGCTAAGGGCAGTTTTTTACTTGGGTATTTCTATGTCACATGAAACCATCAATCCTGCAGTGACTTTAAAAATAATATGCAGACAACACTGATATAGGAGTAACTTAGATTGTGAAAAAAAGAAAAGCTAGATACTCAAACCTCTAACACAGGTGCAAACAAGTTCAGCTGAGCCAAACCAACTATTGAATAGCTGAAGCTTGGCCATGTCAAAATGTAAAACACTTGAACTCAAGTCATGAACAAATTCATTCAGCTCCAGTTTGATCTCAGATTGGCAATATTTGTTAATCTGCAAGCCGTAACTGAGATATACTCTAAATGTTTTTGTGAATTGAGTTGTCTTAAACCAAAACTAACAACAGATTTAAGGTGGGGGGAAAATCCAATTGTTGAGGGTGTTAGGGGATTCAATTAAAAGTTAAAACTGTTGGGATAACAGTGTATATCAACCTCACAAACACACTGCTATTAACTTTCCCCTCATGTGTAGGCCCCTCTTATATCGTATACCCAATTGCAGACACTGCACGTGCAGAAATAAAGAAATTACTGGAAATGGGAGTCACCAAGACTTGAACCATAGACCTCATAGACAAACAATGTTTGAACCATGTTGTGTTGATGACCAGGGAGAGAATGTGAAAAGATTGTGAGAGAAAAACTCTAGAGTAGTTGGCTTCTCCATTTACATATTCTATTAACATTTGTAAAATTATGGGACTGCCTTTAGATATATTGGCTGATAACTTTAAAATGACCTTTTGTATACTATATTCTCTATTGGTGATCCGGCCTTACTCTTCATAAGGAAAAAAAAAAAAAAAAACCTTATTATATCAGCGTGAATCTTTTGGGTCATAACATTTACATTGTCAAACGCCAAAGATGCAAAATATAAAAATCGATGTAACCTTTTCTTGTCATGGAGGGAAAACAAAAGGAAAATGGAGAATTCTGGGAGCCTGAAACATTTGAAGAAATATAGGCTTAATAAGCATTACCTTCAAATTTTCCACTTCCATGGTGAGAGTCTCAATCTTTTCAGCATCTATGTCAGAATGTGAGGGTTTTCTGATTACTGGGGAAGCAGCTTTGATTTCTTCCTAAACAACATGATAATTTACATTCATTGACAAACAATGTAGTTTTTTCATTGACTTAGAATTGTGTTTCTGATTTTGTAGTAACTATAATAGCAGGATTTGCACCACTCAGTTTCAATACTAACACAATTATGTCATGTTCTTAGTCCTTAACACAATTCTCTGAGAGAAGTTAACCGTGTATAAAAGAATAAAAAAAAAAATCATAATTACTAAAAAGTGAGAAGCCAGAGGTGAAAATATTTGAATTTCTCTGAACTATTAACATTTTCAAGTACCAATAATAGACATGTACATCTGGACACACACATAAAAGGAGAGAGAGAGGATGGAAGGTTCATAAAGATATTTTGAATGCATTGAAATGGAACACTATTGAATGGGTTCTATTATCATAGTTTATTTTCATTATAATGTGTTTACAGGGAGAAGAAACAGATAGCCCTCATAATGTTAATTGACACATATAATCCTGGAAAGGGAGACAGCTCAGTATTAGTAACAAGATTAGGTACCAGTATAGAAGGTAGAAAAGGCATTAGCTACAATGAAACGGTATGCAAAAGTTGCAGTGTACTCAAAGTTTAGAAGGATGTTGAACTTTGAAAAAGAATTACTTAATATTTTAACAACAGAACAATAGAAGAATGGTGATATTTACCATCTTTTGTTTACTAAGTTCTCTCTTGGAAATTCTTACTTTCCATCTGAACTGCAAAATGATTGATGCTTTCTTAAGCTTCTTATAGTCTGAGAAAGCTCTATGGCAGCGCCAATTGGCCTGCAAATGTTTTTATCATTCCTTGAGAACATGAAAAGCAACAAACTATTTATACTATGCATTACAAAACAACAATGTAATACCTGAATGACAATTGCAGCCTTTGTGCGCTCTCTGTATCTAAATTCAATACGAGCAACCATTGACCGTAAACCTGTCTGCAAGACCACTGTAGATAATTTAATTCTGATGTAGGCTTTTCTAGTCAGGTGTCTACGCAAATCTCTCTGAATTATGACAGTAGCTATCTCTCTTTTCATGAGCTTATATAATTTGCGAGCCAGTTCCCCTGTAAATTATAACAATAAGATAGAAAATCTATATGCAGCCAATAGAAAAACTGCATAAAATGATGGTCCATAGTCATATGGTACAAGCATCTGCCAATAAGTTCCAGGTATATAAACAGGGAAAAAGTTAACAGATGCCCTAAGGCATTGATTTAGAATATATTTTTAGAAACTTTTTATGGCTTTTTATATTTCCCATAAAAGTAATATCAAAATTTTCCTAAAATTGTTTATTAACAATTACCTTAAAGACACCTGTTAACATGACCCTATAAATAATACATTCTAAACATGATGGTACTATTAGAAGTATGAGGTTAAATGATTAAATTTACCATATCCCAATAGCTTAAATTTTTGGGACAATCGGTAATTTAACATGGTATCAGAGCAAGAGGTCCTGAGTTCGATCCTTATCTCCTTCACTCTATCTTCTATTTAAAATCCTACCTGTTGGGCCTCACCTATTAAAAGGGAGTTTGAGCTCACACATTAGGGTAAGTGTTAGAAATATGTGGTTAAATTATTAAATTTACCATATCTCAATAACTTAAACTTTTAGGACAATCATTAATTGTTAATTTAACAAGTAAATTTCCAAGAAATGGGCATTTGATGGACTTACCTCTCCAAAAGGATTGTATATGAATAGAAGCCTTCCGCTTTTTAACAAACATTTTACGAGTAATATGGGTTCTAATATGTTTTTGGATGACCTTGGCTGAGATGCCAAGTATGCTTGCTCTCTGTGCATCTAACTCGGCCATCTGACCAGCTCTTAGGAAAACCTTTGTTTTACCTATCTGAAAAACCATTTATGGGTCAATTGCCTATACAATGACATCTTGCACAAGAAGGATGTAAACCAATATATCAGTTAATATGATTATGTGCAATTTATAGCTAGTTGAATAATACATCAATAGTAAATTTGAAGTTCCCTTGAAATTAAAAAACCGCAAGTGTCCACCAAGTTTGGCCATGCCGTAAGTATATCCAGAGCACTCAAAGTGTTATGATTTTAATTTTAAGGGTTACCAGACAGCAAGTCTTTCTTCAACCCGTAAAGGGTTCTGGTATTACCTGATAATCTGTAAGCCCCATCTTCTCCAGAATCTTTTTGCATGCTACCTCTTCTTCATAGCTGCTAACAAATGCATAGTTTCAGAAAAGATAATTTTACAATGTAAGATCAGCAAACATGAGAAAGAACTTGAATTTTTTTTTTATAAGTAATTTTATTTGTTGAAGAAAAAGACAAGAAAGAACACTTACTTCCCTTCAAAAACCTCTGGTGCAAGGCTACCAAATCGATTTAGAAAATCATGAAAGGTCCTGTGAATAGGGTATCCAGCGCATTTGATTCTGACCGCTTCTAGAACACCCTACACAAATAAAAATGAGTATAACATGCACAAACATTAATTAATAAATAATAGCGCATCACAACTCCAGATTTTACTTACACCCGAACGTAGTTGTTGCAAGACATTGATATTCTCAAATATTGCAGGTTTTAAAAAATTATTTGGCTTCACACATCTAATGTAGTGGGGCTCTGTGGAATTTAGTGTATCCATCAACTGTTGCAACTGTAGCTGCACCAATTAGATCAGAACATGAGTTGTTGATAATATATTGCAGAACTTGATAAATAGTTTTCCTTCCAATTACTGTAACTCACTTGAGGTAAAATCACCAGAGTTGTAAAGAAGATGATAGAAAAGATGATACCTTAAAACGAGAACCAATAGATGAGAACTTGGATGATTTGGCTCCCTCATCAGAAAGAGAAGGGAAAAGGCCTGCTACAAACGAACAACTGGAAGAACTCAACAAATTTTGATGTTCGGCAACAACATAGTCTTTGTTTTTGTCTAAAAATTGATCCGACTGATACCGAACCTGAAAAGAAGTTCATAAAGTGAAGATACTTCAACAGCAGCCCACATACAAAAAATTAAATAAAACAGCAGAATAGATAATCAAACTTACCTCTCCTGCATAATGAACAATGGTAAAATCTGAGCGCGTCAGTTTTGGCTTGATGAAGCGTCTATGATCTTTGAATGTCTGGTAAAGCTTTTGTGAAAAGGTTTCATGATTTGACTTTGGAAACATACTGTAAACAGAAATGTTAAACAAATAAGAAATTTATAAAAATAAAATTAAGCCCTCCAAATAAAGAGCACATAGACTGCCTTAAAACTTGATATTATCAAATTCATGGGATGCATTTCCACCAAGCTTGATGTTGGATTATTGTGTCCTCCTCATGCCTACCTTGCTTGCTGAATTTCAAAATTATAGACTGTCTTTATATGGTGCTCAAAACTAGACAAAGAAGTTAATTTATGGATCAGATAGCTACAGCATCTGATTGATTGTGATATTGAACAAATGGCATTGATCACAATTGAACAAATGGCATTGATTGGCCTAACATACACATTCAAACGTACTATAGCAAAGCAAGAATAAAAAAATGTTTAACATACCAAGCTTCATCCAGCAAAGCAATGATGCCACCTGGTTTCTGCAAAAAGGCTATGCATTAAAGATAGGTGAATGATAGCTAATTCAGAAAATCAAATACTCATATCTGAACTGCTAAATGAACAACCTGGAAATAAACTATAATAAGATATGATGATAAATAGGATCTATGTTAAGTTTTTTATTTAATTGTTGCCTCAATGTTTCCGTTGGATATGACATTGGAAAGACATGATGAGACTCTCTATTCCCCATTATATTATACTACAAGTAACAGACTCTGATTTCATTTGTTTTCTTCATTACAAACAGTAAAAAAGTTCCTCTAAAATATATTAATTAAAGATCCATTTTGCACTATATTGAAGAAAAAACAGAGAGAGAGAGAGAGAGAGATATTTTAAATGAAAATGCAAAAAAGAAAAAGAAAAAAAAAAGAATTTGGCCTTGCATTTTTAAGAAAAAAAAAACTGTCTTTAAAACTAGGGCAATAGTGCTTTTTTAAATTGCAGCTCTTGAAGGCATTTTTAAGATAGCTAGAAAATTGAATTTTCACACTTTCATAGCAGCACTTTTCAAAGATTTTGCCAACCCTTAATTGTGTTTTAAAGAAAAAAAAACACATATTCAAAATGCACATTTTCTAAAAGCTAATGCAAATGGACTCTAAGGATATGCATGAACTAGTGTGACTGAAAGCAAGTGGAGGCATTGAAAGTGAGTTTCCTATCAGTATAGGTTTGCATCAATGATCAACATTAAGCCCATATCTCTTTGCACTAGTAATAGATGAGCTCACTAAATAAATTCAAGAGGAAGTCACTTGGGGTACACTTTTTGCAGATGATATAGTTTTAGTGGATGAAACTAGGCATGGAACTAATGTCAAGTTATAAAATTTGGCAGGTGCTTTAGAATCTAAAGGTTTTCAATTAAGTCAGACTAAAATAGAGTAAATGAAATGTAAGTTTAGTAAAAGTAGAAATAAAGATGACGGGCATGTAAGACTTAATAGTCAAGAGATACCAAAGAACGTGAGCTTTGGATATCTTGGATCAATAATTCATAAAAATGGAGAGATTGAAAAGAAATAGAATCATAGGATAAAAGAAAGGTAGATGAAGTGGAAAAGTGATCAGGATTATTGTGTGATTATGAAATACCTATTTTTGTTACAAATGGTAACAAAATATAAGTATAAATTTGTACTTTTTATTTTGAACACAATAAATTTTTGGTCTCCATGGTAGCCAAGTGGTATTAGCACTGCGCTCCTACATGGCAGAATGCCACATTAGAGCAAGTTTCCCTTGAGTAATTTTAAGTTGGGCAGTCATACCCTCTATAGAATTCGTGCTCATGCACATAGGCATTTTCCTTGTCTTGGGGTGTTCAATACAATTAATTAAGATAACTTTAGATAATTGCCTAAATGAGTGGATAGCTAGCAAACTACAAGAAAAAGGGTAAGGAAACCTTTTCGATAAGATCTAAGATGTCTTGATTATCAACAAATTCTATGTAGCTCCAATCAATTTCCTCCTTTGTGTATTCCTCTTGCTCCATCTTGAACACATGCTAAAAGACATCATCATATTTAGATTGTATGTTGAGGAAAATCAGTGAACAGTAAAGTTGTCAAATATGACTAACCTCATACCTGGTTGGAATGTTGTTGCAGCTTTTCATTTGTAAAATTAATGCAAAACTGCTCAAAACTGTCAAAAATGAAAATAAAAAGTTAAATCAGGATAATGTTTTCTTTAGATTCCAAGCTCAAGATCTGTAAGTGATTTTATCTATGCCATTCAAATGTCCGATTTTCATTTGAAATTCATTAATCAATGAACCAATCACCAATTCCAGTGGCCTCTGTGGGCACTCCAAACAACGTCAATTCAGGAAGTCAGTAATCCAAACCACCCTTTGGTAGGCGAGAAGTGTAAGCTCAGGAGCAATTGAATTAACTGATCTTCTATGCAAACGTACTCTCATAGACACAAATATGCAGTAATGTAACTAGTTAATCAATGATCACCTATTAGTTTTAAAGCTTTCAAAACCATAAATGTCAAGGATCCCGATCAGACATTTAGAGGATGGATCTTGCCCAATTGAGAGATTGATTTTATCCACCAACCTGGAAGCAATAAAATTCATGCACCTGTAAATGAGTCTTCTTCACAGAAATAAGAGAGTATCCAGGTATTACATAACCTGAAAACTATGATCCAAAGCCAGCATCTTACCAATCAAACAAGCGAGAATATATTGTCTTTGCTAAACCATCCCGACTAACTGCTGCACCATGAGGATCAAGACTTCTCTTTATAATTTCTTCTGGGGTAATCATTACACGCTTACACAATGTATCTTCCAATGCACGAGGATCACACCTAAGAAAAGTACAAGATCAACAAATTAATCACATGCAAAAGAGAAAGAAATATTGTACGATGATAATAGAAAAACTTCAGTCACACATGAGAAGATCTGCTGTCATTTGAAGACGGAATTTGGATTCTTCATCTTTTAAAATTGATGAATCACTTTCTTCCCCCTTAGCAAAATCAATGTTGCCAAGATGAAGAATTGCTGCCACAACTCTGAAAATTGCATCCTGAGAGAGAGAGAGAGAGATGTTATTCCTGGTTTTACTGCATTTATACGTTTAACATATGCAGATAACAATTGATTAGATCCACAGCAAAAGCACTACCTGCTCTTTTTGACTTATTCCAACAATATCCATGGCTCTCTTAGTGGTGAGATAATCATGAGCATCACTTACACCAACCAGTTCATAGCAATTTGATTGATTAAGATAGTGAAGTGATTTAGGGTTTCCCAACTTGTATCTCTCTTTCTCCTGGTAAGAATTAGAATCTATTAACTCAAATGATTCAACTTTTATGAAATCTTAATCAAGGGAGCAGAGAAAATGACAAAGGCTGAATACAATTTTGGTCCGTAAAAGTAGGCCGAGGTTCAATTTTCATCCCTCAAATTTAAAAATTTCAATTTCATTCCCAAAATATTTTAAAAGGTAGCAGTGTTGTCTTTCCATCCATCAACCTTGATGTCAATTATATGCCCAATCCAAGTCAAGGACCAAGTTTGTTGCCTAATTTTACCTGGAGTGCAAGCAAAGAAATCCTAATTCTACTTGGAGTGCAAGTTTTGTAACCTAGGTTTAATGGATTTAGCCTATTGTAAATATCCTACTATGGGTTCAGAGTAATACACATAGCTTAATGGTAAAGATGTAGCCATTAAGGGCTTTCTGCTATAGACTAGGATGTCAAGCTAAACCACATTAACTTAGTGCATTCTCTTTCTTTATCTTGCTTCTGCTTTCTCTCTCTACATTATTTTATTTTCGGCATCAGACATATGTTTTATCTTTTCTAATATGGTATTAGACCTAGACCCCTATCTCCATTAATTATCAAAGCCAAACTTTTGTGACCTTCAATAATCCATATCTCCAATAGCAAAATTCAAGATCCTTCTTTCACTATTGCTGCTAGTCACTCTACAGGTCACCCCAATCTACTCCCTACCATTTTTTTCTTTTTTAAAGTAATAAGTTTATTGATATCAAAAAGGGGAACACCCTAGTACACAGGGAGTGTACAAGGGGTCAAACAATCAAGAACAAAAATTACAAGAATCTAGGAAATCAAGAAAATATAAAAATGATTGGTTCCGCAAAGCAGCCAACCAATCCATTAAAGTTCTAAAAAAAAATAGCTTCAAGTCTGATATAGATCTCTCCTTATCTTCAAAGCACCAACTATTTCTCTCCCTCCAAAGACACCACAATAAGCAATGGGGAACAATCAAACATATATACCCATTTCGAGGATGACCAAATTTGCCTTGCCAACATGCTAGAAGCCCCACTACAGATTGCGGCATAACCCAGCTCACTCCAAACAAACCGAACACCATAGCCCACAGATCCATTGCAACCGGACAATGAAGAAAAAGATGATCAACCAATTCACCATCACACTTGCACATGTAGCACCAATCCAATATCCAAAGCTTCATTTTTCGTAAATTGTCAATCGTTAAGCACTTCCCTAAAGCAATAGTCCAAACAAAGAAAGCTACTAGAGAAGGAATCTTCTGTTTCCAAATACTTTTCCAAGGAAAGCAATAGTCATTAAAGCCCACTAAGAGACTATAATAATCCTTAACCATGAAGCCCTTCTCTCTATCAGGTTTCTAGCACATCCTATCCATACCAAACCCTTTCACCGAAGCACCATATATGGTATCCATGAAACCGGCCAATGCCTCTAATTCTCGAGCATGCACACCGCTAAAGAAACTTACATCCCAAAACAGGAATCTATTATCAAACTTCATAAGCTTAGCCACACTAACCTCATTGTCTCAACAAAATCTAAACAATTCAGGACAGCTGACTGCAAGAGATGTCTCACCACACCAACGGTCTTGCCAAAATTTCACCCTAGACCTATACCCAATATCATATAGAATGTGGCGAGAAAAAGAAGGTCATCCCCAACTAATATTTTTCCACAAGCCAACACCATATGGACCATTAACAGACCTAGTACACCAGCCACCCCATTCACAACCATATTTCACCTCTATCACTTGCCTCCAAAGGGCAGCCCTCTCCATCCCAAATCTCTATAGCCACTTCCCAAGCAAAGCTTTATTAAAAAGTGACTCTACCTCCCTTGGATAAGTACAAACGTTTCCATCCTGCTAATCTCTGTTCTATCTTCTCCAGAATTGGATTCCATATTATCTTATCCTTGAATTTAGCTCCCAAAGGAAGACTCAAATATTTCATTGAAAGAGTACCTTGTTTACAACCAAGGACATTCAACAATAAGTCAAAATTATGCACCATACCAACAAGAACCAGCTCTGATTTGCCCAAATTTATCTTTAGACCAGAGACCACCTTAAACCAAATGAGGATCAAACGGAGAAACAAAACCTGATCCAGATTAGCATCACAAAAAATTAGAGTGTCGTCCGCAAAGAGAAGATGAGACACCACCAAAGATCTTCCCTCTAAATGACCCACACCAAAGCTTGACATGTGACCATCATGGACAACTTTATCCAACATTCTCCCAAGGGCTTCCATAACCAAGACAAACCGCAAAGGGGACAATGGGTCACCTAGTCTCAACCCCTTGGAACTCTCAAAAAACTCACAAGGAGAGCCATTTATCAGAATAGAGAAGCGAATTGTCGATATACAAAAGAAAATCCATCACCGCCATTTAGCAGAGAACCCACCCCATTCTAGTAACTGCATAAGAAATCCCCAGTTTACATGATTAAAAGCCTTCTCAACATCTAATTTGCAAAGTAGCCCTGGCAAACCAGTTTTCAATCTACTATCAAGGCATTCATTGGCAATAAGTATAGGGTCAAGAATCTGCCTGTTCCTCACAAAAGCATTCTATGAAGCTGAAATTATATCTTCCATGACCATGTGAAGTCTGGTGGCTAAGACCTTAGCAATGATTTTATAAAACCCCCTAACAAGACTAATGCGGCAAAAATCCTTGACTTCAATTGCTGCATTATTTTTTAGGGATGAGAGTGATGAATGTTGCATTAAAACTCTTCTCAAACTGACCTTTAGCAAAAAAAATGATGAAATACAGCCATAAGATCAGGTTTGAGAATTCCCTAGCAAGCTTGGAAGAAAGTCATTGGAAACTCATCTGGTCCAGGTGATTTGTCACCATTAAAATTCGGTATGACCTCAAAAAAAATCTCCTCCTCAAAGGGTCTATCTAGCCAATCTGCATTATCACCGGATATCCTTGGAAATACCAAGACTTCTGGAAATGGTCAATCAACTTGCTACTCAGAGTATAAATTCATGAAGAATTGAGTAATACAATCAGCAATCATACCTTGATCGGAAGACAAGATTCCATCAACCACAAGGCTCTCAATACCGTTATTTCTTCTATTAGAATTAGCAATTCCATGGAAAATTTTGGTATTTGCGTCCCCCTCCCTCAAGTGTAGCACCCTAGACTTCTACATCCAACTAATCTCTTCTAAAAGAGTGAGCTTTTCAATATCGGTACGGAAATTAACTTGTTCTAACTTTTCCTTGGCTGTTAAAGGATGAGTCTCCTCTCTAACATCCAAATCATTCAATTTGTTCTAGAGTTGCTGTTTCTTAAAAGGGATATTGCCAAACTCCGCTTCGTTCCACTTTTTTAGATCCAACTTCAAAGCTGCCAACTTCTTAGCTAGTATAAAACTAGGATTTCCTTGGAACAAATAAGATGCCCACCAAGCCTTCACTTTATCAACAAAATTCTCCACCCTCAACCACATATTTTCAAAACGAAAAGGAGTTCTACCTCTCCGATGACTCCCCCCTCCAACAGAATTGGGAAGTGGTCTGACAGTACTCTGGACAGCCTTTTTTGGGAAAACAAAGTGAAGTGATCCGCCAAGAGTGGAGAGAAAAGAAACCGATCTATTCTACAAGCGGAGGAAGTATTGGACCAAGTATAAAGGCCCCCTTCCATAGGTATATCCATCAGCCCATGGAGAGAGATAAAATCAGAAAATCCATACATAGCCCGAGCACAACTTGCAGCCCCTAATCTTTCTGATGGAAAGCGGATTATATTGAAGTCACCTCCTAGACACCATGGCAAATCCCACCAACTAATCAGCCCTGTCAGCCCTGTCGGCATCATTGGAGAGCTTCATCGACTAGGCTAGCATCGAAGAGCTACAAAGATCAGCTTGAGGATGCTTCGGCTCAACAACCACTACATTGCAGCTTTTAGTACCTTGCTCAGAACTCGCCGAGACCGAAGGCAAAGAGATCCCTGGGTTTTGGGTCTCGCCAGTTGGAAAAGAAAAAGGGTGGATTTGTTTTGGTTTGGGCCGCCAAACTGATATGGGCTTGGGGATAGATGTGTTTGATATTTTCTAACAAGGCAGTCTTAGTGATTCAAACTACATTCAATGGGCACGTGCATTTTTCTTATACACCTAATTTTCGACAATCCTTTTAATCAAGTGTCCTCAATCATCTTGGTTAAGTATTACAAGCCATGCTAATCAATAGCCTCCTATATTAGCTTTCTTTTTGGTCAAACGTCTTTATCATCTTCAAGCCAAGTTACTCAAACCATGCCTCTTATTAGTAGCCTTTATTGGCTTTCTTTTTTATCACACGTCTCCATCAACTTCAAGCAAAGTATTTCAAGCCTAAATCATTACACACATCTAGCCTTCATTCTTTCCTGTCCTCTGCACTTCATTTGGTCCAGCCTAGCACACTACACATCCAATTTAGTCATGATTTCCTTAAGGTCTTACTTTTCTCCAAATTTCAAGTTGCCTTTCAAGCTTACACCCTAAGTTTGAGAGAGGGGGGGGGGGAGGTTAAAGATATCAAACCCAAACCCAGTCAAGGGTTAAGTCTATTATCCAATCCTACCTGGAGTTCGAGCAAAGATTTCCTCATTCTACTTATATTGCAAGTCTCGTAACCTTGGTCTAATATGTAGTTACTCTAAGATTTAGTCTACTATAAATACCTAACTATGGATTAGTTGTTGTTAAAATTATGGTTAAAAAATTCATCATTTCCTAACAGCTTAAATTTCTGAGACAAGCTATGGTTTAACATGGTATCAAAACAAGAGATCCTGAGTTAAAATGTTAAAAACCCCACGTGTTGGGCCCACTTATTATGGGGGAGTTTAGGCCCACACATGAGGGAAAGTGTTAGAATTATGATTAAATTTACCATTTCCTAATTGTTTAAGTTTTGGGGACAATTGGTGGTATAACAAGTGTAATACAAAAAGTTTGATAATAACAATTAGCCATCAAGGCTTCCATACCACACTAATTCCTTTCATTCTCTTTCTTTCTCTTGCTTTCACTTTATCTCTTTTTACATTATTTTATTTTATTCTTTGTATTCTCACATGGTATCATAGCTATGTTGTATCTTTTCTAATACTTTACTTGAACTACACTAGCAGTTAAAGGAGGGGATGACGCGGTAATTTAATAATTTGATGTGGCATTAATGGTTGATGGATGGAAGGACAATAACTCTAACTTGTAAATTTTCCAAGGTCAAAATTGAAACTTTTTAACTTAGGATGAAAATTGAACATAAGTATGATTTCAATGACCAGAAATGTATTTCAGCAAAACAAATGTTAGAATTAAAGTTAAGGGATCATTTCCTAATAGTTTAAACTTTTGGGAGAATTAGTAATTTAACATAGTATCAGACCAGGAGGTTTTAAGTTCAATTCCTGTCTCTAGTCTACATCCTATTAAAAATGTTTAAAATCTCACATGTTAAGTCCCACTTATTAATGGGGAGTTTGGACCCACAAGTGATGGGAAGTGTTAGAATTATGGTTAAGTGGATAAATTCATCATTTACTAACAGTTTAAGCTTTTGAGGGAATAGGTCATTTAACAACAAAAATAGTAGAAAAATAAGCTAAGACACCTACCTCAGGAGGAGCTGCACAAAGAAGGTAAAAACAATGATAGTTGCGCTCAGGATTTGAAATTTGGCAAACACGAGATCTTTCTAGAAGATAAGTTCTAATGGCCGCCCCTGATATTCTTCCTTTCTTATCAAATTGAATCTCGACAAATTTTCCGAAACGACTGTGTAGAGAACATCAGTAGGTACAGACTGCCAACATGTTATGGAAATCACATTGTCTTATATTATGTGATATAAACGAGCAAGAGATGGTTTATCTTGTCATAACATGTGGTGTTACCATGGGAAATGTTTTATGTGAACAAAAGGAAACGAGACACAATCTAAATACTTTTGCTATTCCTATTTCCATTAGGAAATATGCTGCAACCTAACTGGCAAATACAGACTACAGTGTCAAAACCATACAATGCTCATAGAAACAAATTCATTGCTAAAATTGTCCATATGAACTTAGGATAGTTTATGATATATCAAAATACATTGGATCCCTTTATCCCTTTATGCATACATGCATGTATGTGTATGTGTTAAGAGTGTGTGTGTACATATGTGCGCGCATGTATGTATGGAGAGATAGAAGCAGGGTGTTTTTGTCACAGCAAATAAGTCAAAATGTAAAGTAAGGTTCATCAATGACATATTAAAATATATATATATATATATATATATATTTATAATTATAATTATTGACACATAAAAACATGCACAATCTAAAAATTAGTATAAATTTCTCACCTGGAATTGTTATTTTTAACAGTTTTTGCATTGCCAAATGCTTCCAGAACAGGGTTTGACTGCAACATATTAGTTTGTACAAAAGCTTCAGAAAGGTCCAAGTTAAAATTTATTAAAAACCTAATTAAAAAAGAGATACAATTAACATAAATTTATTTTATAGAGAAAACCCATGCAAGACTTCAGATCTCAACATACATATTAAGGAGGAAATTATACACTGCAACTTGGATTATAAATTTCATCTTAAATACATGAAGAAAGAAAGTCCATGAATAGTTTGAACATAGGCTAACTGCTCTAATATCCTCCAGAATGCCTTGAGATTGCTTTTCATGATATGCAGACTGAAAATGGTATAGGAATTCAATAAACAACAAAAGAATTTGCTGAGAATAAGTCATATTTTTAAATAATTTTATTCTTTTGAGGCAGATTCTAAATGTTTTATTTATCTCCTAGTCCAGCTTACAGGAGTGAACTAAGAATAGTGTTATATAATGCCATGTCCATTGTCCAAGCTCCCAGAACGTTAATCATACTGTGGCCACTAGGCCTTGATTCTGCTGACAAAGGTGTAGCCATGTAGGACTTGACTTCAAATATTGTTGATTAAAAAAACATTAATATTACATTCATATTGTGTCCTTGGAGCAAGGCGTATAACTTCACTTCAAGAGCCTTTGTGGGTGATCTATCCAGAACAAGATAAATCATGGCAAAAAACTTAGAAAAAATGCAAACCAGCTGAGATCGAATAATCAAATTGTGGAATTCAAGTGACTCCTGTTCAACCCTTTTCCTTTATGCTGCTGAATATCTTAGTTAAAAAGATTTCCAAGTAGATGACTTCTTCTACTCGATCCTTGTGCCTAATTTACTACTCTATTCTCCTCCACCATACAGATCATATTTTCAAGTACATGCAGATGCCTTGCACTGTACAAATCTGTTGTACAAGCTGATGTGGGAAGCACAAAGAAATATTTATTTTAATTTATTCTTATTTAATTTTGGAGTTAATTGTATTTTATTTTAGGTATTAGAAGCTAATTACATTTATTAGTGTTTTTTTTTAATTTTCTAGAGTCAAGAGTATTTTTGTAATTCAATAATTGGGATTTGCCAAGTCATTTAGAATTAGGTTTTCTTAATAAATTATACACATATTATTGTAACAGTTTGGTTGATAACAAAATTTATCTTGGAATTCTTCCAATGGTTTGGTGCCGACTCCAGCCAACCTAGGTGCTAATTCCTAAAGGTTCTCTCCTGCTTGGTGATAACTCCTAGATTGTCTATCCTTTATTTTTTTGTTGTTTATTTTTTGATAAATTTTATTTTTCTGTTGTTTAATTTGTTGTTGCATCGTTTTGGTTTTGTCCAATGTCACGAGCATACTAGTAGCTGTTTCTGCAAAGGCATGCAGTGTTTGCGACCTGCAAATTCTTTTGTGAAGTTGTCTTTCATCCCACAATATGGTCATAATAGGAATTCTGAGAATGTATTATATGGTCCTAGCAGTTGAAGATGATATTTGTAGCCATATAAGTCTGGTTTACGTCTCTTTTTCAGTTTATTTTTATCATACTCAAAGCGACAAAAGCATCATATCTTAAGATATTATCTAAATTTTTGAACACATTTAACTTTTACTTACTGGAGCCACACCCAAAACTAAGTAATGATCACAAAAGAATAAGCTTTTTATCTTTTAAAACAAGGTATTAAGTTAGTGCCACTCTAGTACACCAGAGGTATTCATGATAAAAAATATATATATACATTATCACAGAAAGATAAGCTTATAATTGTTACAGCTTTCAAAGGAATACAAGTCATCAAATATTATAGAGTGAAACCCTTAGCGTTCTACTATAGAATGCAAACATTGAATGTAGAATTTGCTTAAGATTTATATTGGAAGACTCAGCAGAACAAAATTTTTCACTGCTACACCATCTTCAGACATTCTAAGATACTCTTGAATCACAAATTAATATCATAAGTAACTTAACATCCATTTAAATGAAAGATTTAGTGACTTTAGACTCCTAACTAACTTTATTCAATTAAGGTTAAGGTTTCTACTTGATCAAATTCCAATTGGTAGAAAATTGGTTAAATGATTAAATTCATCATTTTCTAACAGCTTAAAATTTTGGTTCAATCGGTATTTTATCACCAATTATACCTCTTGCATATTTTCTTTCATTGATTCCAATCAGAAAATATTTTAGATTCAAATTGACCAAAATCTTCAATTCACCTACGCCATATTGTCTTTGGCTTTTATGGGCATGTTTGTCTTATTCATACAGCCCATGTGTTTTCAGACTTCTGACTTTGAATGCCATGTGTAAAGGCATCTACTTAACTCTTGATGCCAAAAAAAAAAATATATATATATATATATATATTCTCGACCTCAGCTACTATAAGGTAGGGTTAGATCATCCAGCTTACTTCTAAAACTTGTTGTTCAACAGTCCGTCCTTCTGCTGCAGTATGGCCACCTAAATAGGCAAGGTAACGCATAAGCAGTTTGGTGGTTTCTGTCTTACCAGCCCCACTTTCACCACTAACCAGAATAGAGTTGCTTTTCCCCTCATTAATCATTTCCCTGATTCAAATTTAAGCAGTTCAGAAGACAAACTGCATCATCTTTTAAGTAGACAATGTAGAATGTAAAATAAACAAAAGTTTACCTATACGCAACATCAGCCATTGTAAAAACATGAGGGCTGAGTTCTCCAAATGGCGCTCCTTTGTAACGTTTCATCATGGAAGCATCATACAAGTGTGAGAGTCTTTGGAATGGATTGATAGCAATAAGAATGTTTCCAGTATAAGTCTGCCATTATGTCAAAAGTATTATAACAGAGCCACCCAAATCTGCATTTAATAATTCTCTTACAATAGTGAACATTAAAAGAAATAAAACTGAAACCAAGTTAATCTTACATAAATTTCATTGATCTTAAATCTAGTTGCCAAATTATGCAGCACTCCAGGCTCATGCAAATTTTCTAGCTTAATCATATCATCAACTCCACCTTCAGGATTTTCCATATCTTTGGGATGTAATTTTGACAAATTTGCAACAACCTGTTTGAAATCAAAGCAAGATGTAAAGAAAAAAGTCAGCTTACAAAATCAATAAAACACAAATACGGAAACAGGATGAAAACATAACACAAGGAGTCCCCTTTGCAGTGCAAACAAATAAAAAAAATAGTAAAATTATGAAAATAAATACATTTCCTTTCAAAAACTCCTATAAGTTTAAAAAAAGCCTTATTAGTTACTGCAAGACACTAAAAACAATAAGGATTGGATGATAAAAATCCTATAAGAACAGAATCGTGAAGAAGAATGAATATATTAAAACTAAGAAAACTATATGAATTAGAACTTCTCCATTCACTAACAAGATTAGGCTCACTAAGTCTTGTAAGAAATTTAAGAACATAGAGAGCTTTATTATATAAGGAATACATTTGAAGTGTCCATGTATCCCCAGCTAATAACATGGGCATAGAATTGTTACGGTATTTCCCTTATGATTAGTCCAGTAATTTAACACATTTTAGTCTTCTGATGAAATCTTATAATCTTATTGTGAAATGAAAAGGTTACAAAAATATGTGTCTTACTCTTTAAGTTTCAAAATTTTGAATTTAGTCACAAAATTAATATAATAATAATAACTCTTAAATAGCTAGAAGGTCAGAAATCATGAAGCTACAAACATATTTATTAAACCCTCAACAACATGATTGATCAAACTAAATACCTCAATAGTATGAAAAACTGTGAAACTTTCAAAGAAACGAAAACTCAAATATTATTTACCTCTATAAGAAGAGAGTGACTTGTAGTGTCTGAATAATTGTAATTCTAGATTAAAGGTTATCAATGAGATATCTAAGATGTTTCAGACGCCACAAGATTCTTAGTATCCAATAATCTTCATCCAGATTACGATTAGAAAAAAGAAAAAGAAATGGAAAGAAAAACCTTTAGATGTCCTATATGCACGAAAAGAGTAATTTAACTTTCTAACCTTGTTAAACTAATTGGATTTCAGAAAATTAGACCAGGCAATGACATGTTTCTAAATAGTTATAAGTACTACATAATATTTCCACATTGTCATGACCTTGTTTATTGTTCTTATTCAATCACAAGAAAATAATGTGCCAATTAAAAAGCCATTTCAAGGAAAGATCCTTCACATAAGGTCATGATATTTGCAAACAATTTAAATCACACAATTCCAGGAAGATGAGGACATGCCTGGTCCTTCTCATATACTATAGCCTACTCTCTTGACATATAAAATAAATATATTGCAGGAAGATATTTGCAAGAAAATGTTTCCCGAACAGCCTATTCACTGGAAATGTGACGAGGCTTTTCTACTATTTTTAATTCCTCCTTTACTCTATGTTCCCATTTTTTTAGGAAATATTTGAAAACAGAAAATGACCACTCTAAAATTGAAAATGCAAAGGGAGTTAAAATCTCAAAAATTCTTGAACACAGAGAATAACAAATTGGAAGAACATTGTAATCATAGAAAACTGAACTAGACGATCATAAGATTGAATGCCTGTTAGCTTGGGAAGATTATTTAACATCTCATGAACTCAACTTACCGTCTTCCCGTTACTAGTTTGAATCTCAGCTTCCTCTCCATTTACATTTATTATTTGTCCATCAATCCAAACTAATTCTGGATCTCCAACCCAAACGTGAGAGCCAATAACAATGTTCTTTGGCATGCCCTGCAGCAGTTGAAATTTACAATATTATACATGCTTAAGATCAAAGCTGATACACAAATATAAATCTTCTCATCATTTTTTTAGGGTAAGAATAGAACACACACACACACAAGTAACATAATAGAAATTTGTGATATGCATATACAAATGCTAGCATTGGTGTGTGCCACAACATACATCGATGTTTACATTCGATAAAATGGAAGCTCAAGAGGAAGCTCAAGAGGGATTTCATGTTTTAGCTCATACATTTCCAGACAAAGAAACCATGCAGATAGAGATCTCAATGGGTATTAACACACTTAGATATAGTTCATTCAAGATTTTATAGCAAAAGTTCAAACCTATAGTTGAAAAATAACCAAGCATAGATATCATTATGATCATTTTTTATTTATAACATTATCAATCTACTGAGAAATGAGAACCATATGGACATCCCTATACAATTGGCACTATTGTCAGCTGGCCCCAATATATTAATTTGAGTTCAGGGGATGTATATATTTCAAATATTTTCTACTTCAATGGGAGTTTTACAAGAATAGCATGCATACAAAATGTCTATAAATGTCATCACCCTTTTTTCTTTTGTAAATCCAGCAACCTGATGCTTTTTATTTCTGAATTTTCACAATTTGTTATGGACAAAAGTAACAGTGTCATAAAATTCAGAGACACCAAGGTTCTTAATTCAAATAAGCAGAAACATTCACTAGATATAAATATCCCTGATTCACATAAATAAAATAAATGCAAAAAGGTTAAGAACCCAAAACAAAGAAAGAATATGAGAAATAGGCATTAACCCATGTTATGAAAATTAGAAGTGAGATCAAATAACCATATTTTGACACAAACATTGTCCATTGTTAAAATCCACAACTTGGGAAATCATATTCATAGTTAGAGAACTCACATACCATTTCTATTCAATATGTTGGTCACCTAAACAGAATTTCCTCATCAAATACCATACAAGAGATTAAAAAATGAGAACCCATTAAGTTCTATGTCCAACCAAACACAATGCTGCCCAGCCCAGGTGTTTCAACCAAGAAGTAAAGAATATATTTTCCTATGTACATTCGTTTTTTTCTTTCTGGGGTTGGCTATATTTTTTGGAAGTGGCATTCTTCAAAGACCTGCAGTTTCGTCGCCATTTTTTTTGGAACTTCTTGTGGTTCTCTAACTCTTCTCTCTCTGCCTCTCTGACTTTAAATTTTTTCTGTTTCTCTGTATGAGTGAAGTGAGAGAATATCAATACAATCCGGATCATCAACATGGGTCGGACTCCAATTCATGTGTCACTCACGTGATGGGGCCAAATGAACACTTTTGAATTTTGAGGGCCTGTTTGGTAGACCCGTTTGAGTAATGTTTGTAGTTTTTTGAAATACGTGTGGGTGAAAAATTTAGTGTAATGTTGTTTAAAAACTGAAAATGAGTTGTTTAACAACTCTACCAAACGGGGCCTCATATCTTTTTTTTTTTTTTGATAACTTTGAATACTTTTTTTTACTGGTGTCATTAGAATATTTGTTAATGAATTATTTTAATAGTATATAAAAAAAAGTAAAAAAAAAAAAAAAAATCAATTACATTTTTTTCTCATAAAAACTTCCTAAAAATATTTTTTAATTTAATGCCTTTAAGTTATCCATTAACATTTTCATTGTTTTTTATGTGAGTAAATTAACACTTTTGATTGTCTTTTTAATTGTTTTTTTTTTTATTTTTTTGAAAAAAAAAATGTATTTTTTATAATTTGATAATTACAATTAGAGAGAAAAGATTTGAATGGATAAAAGTAATCGTAATGGGTAAAATAATAACTACAATAATTCTCATACCACATAACTAACTATATGAGAACTAGCTCCTTGGTATATATAGAATGAGAAGCAGGCTCTACTCATTACAGTTTAAGCTCTAAGACAATAATTTCAAGTGGAGTCTTTTTTTATTTAAATATTACTAATTTTTATGTTATATATATATATTTATTCATTTTTTATGCTTTTTTATATGCAAAATTACTAATTATGTATTTAGAAAATTTTTGCTAACATTTATTTTTCAATTGGTCATATTACTAATTCAATGAATCCTCCTACACCATAATCGATTTTAATTTTTATCAATTTTAATTTTGAAAAAACTTATTTTTCCAAAAGTAATTGTAACAACTATTGCCCATTAAATTCTTGTAATGTATATGCATTGGGATGCTGTGGGTTAAAGAGTATCTAGATAAACTGTACAAAATGCAGCCACAAAGAAATGAAAATCATATTTCTGGTTTTTGCGTGAAAGGATTATCCAATTGTTAAAATATATATAGTTGTTGGATATAGTTGTTGACTTGTTGGCCACGTTGCGATTTTTGTTTCCCTAGATTGAACAACATACTTCTTTCAGTTCTTTGTATGTCTTTTACTTATACTTTTTGTTTCTCTAAGAAACCTGGTTTTTTTTTTAATTTTTTTTGCTGAATAGAAACCTGGTTTTTTGAATTGTATAGCTATAGTGTTATTGATTGGTTTTCAATTTGCACTCGTAGTAATTGGTAATAAGAGAGTATCATTTAGAAATATTACATGTGTTATGATTCATAATTTTAATTTTACGAGCAAAACTTGCATGGCAAATTCAATACTGCCTTTCTTTGCACCTGAATTGTAAGGATGTGTTTTCATAATCGAAGTTTTGAATTTTTTTAGTGCACGTATCTTGATGTTAAAAATTTGAGACTTTCAATAAAAATATCATTACATAATAACTTACTCCGCGAACAACCCTAATTGTGAACAAAGGAAAAGTTTGAGACTTTCAATGACTTACGAAAGCACCTTCAATAACTTTCAATTCTAGGCTAAAAATTTAGCAATATCATTACACAATTATTGTATTATTGTTTAATACAATGCCACACGGCAATCCCTATATGTGTATATATAATATATTATAAGCAACTTAATAAACGGACGATGCATATAAACAATTACACTCTGTTTATTTCGATATAAAATATTTTCACATTTTACAATATTTATTTTGCAGTAAAATATTTTGTTAAAAGTAAAATATTTTCAGTCAACCAAATCAACCTAGGCAAATTTGTGTAAAATATTTTACACTTGAAATTTTGGTAAAATATTTTACATTTTTTCTCTCCCTCTTGCCCGCTAACTTTCACGGTTTCTCCCTTTCACGCTCTCTCCCTCTCAAATTTATCTCCATAACCTAGGTTACCCAGCCACCTCCAATCCCTCTATCCCACCACCTGCAAGCTCTAATCGGCACCACCAACCAGCTCTAGGCTCCGCCGGTGCCGCCCATCACTAACTCCTCATCACTCACGCTCAATTGCCAAGGAAGACAAATTCGTACCGGTACTGAGCTTCATGTAGAACGCAGTTCCTTCACCACACTTGAGAGAAAAATTCGGCCATTGATGCTAAACTTCATCTACTGATGCTATGACTTGATGTTAAACTTCATATGGTAACTATGGTTGTTGAATGGTTGATGTGAAAACTTTGTGAGAGTGACAGAGATCTACAAGAGACTAGATTTTTTTTGTGTTTGTTTAGATCTAGAGAGAGAGAGAGAGAGAGAGAGAGAGAGAGAGATTTAATAAGAGGCCTTTTAAGAGACTTTTTGACTATATTTAGGACTAAAAACGAGTGGGACATGACTACCATTAGAGGACCTTCTGCTTAAGTAATTGCATGTTAGACACGTGGCATATAATGCTCTCTTTTTGAGATATACTCTTATTGTGTGGCCCATCAATGACTGCACCTTTGGAAAGGAAAACATGTGGAGGAGGAAAAAAAAATGGTTTAATGCTCATATATTGTGGATTGCTGGAGGTTTATGGTCAGATTTTTAGGTGGTGGCCAGGATGTTGTGATGGTGGTGGCTGTCTTTTTTCTCTCTTCTAGATCTAGATTTTTGGGGTGGTTTAATGGTTTATGCTCATTTAATGGTGGGGGTGGTTGGTGGTGGCTTTTGCTCATTTGGGGGTGGCTGGTGATGGTTTGCATTTTCATGTGTTTTGTTATTCCAAACACTTGAAAATGTTTTCAATAAAAATTTTTACAGTAAAATTTTTTACATATAAAATATTTTACATTTGAAATTATTTTACATTGAAACAAACGGAGTGTTAATTGCATTTCTCTGGAAGATAGCCAATCAAAATAAAATAAATAAATTACCTACATTTCTAAATCTCAATTAAGAATAATTCTAATCACCATTTCGCTTTAAATCAAAGATGCCTATTAAGCCTGCGGGTAAAAATAGAAGGGGCACATTTCCAATCCATAACCAATGGCTAATTAGTGGTGGGAGCAAATTCTTTTCCCTTAATTAAAATATTTGGGGAGGCCAAAACCGAGACTCAACGTTGGACTTCAAGACATGGTCCAAAAGCTTTCAATATCATGTAATGAGTTCATCCTTAGCTCGAGAAATAGGTTGCTCCTTAACAAGAATAACTACAAAACCCATAATATATTTTCACAATAATTGGTTAATATAAATGTGGGCTCATTAAAACAAGTACACAAAAGGAAAGTGGTCCAACAACGAAATAAGTCAAAATAGGACTTCCAACAATGTAATAAAATATGATAGATGTTCAACAATCAGTTATTGAGAAAAATGTCCACATTACATCATAAAATTCAGGAGTTCCTTCATTAGAAAGGTTTTGGGAGCTTTCTTCTACTACCATACTAACAAGAGGAAAGAACTTCATTGTGACAAATACATTATATCCTTCAATGGTAAAACAATAAACAACTAGAGGTTTCATACTTGTAAGAAAAAAGGGCAAGAACTTAACCAAGGTTCTCATACCGATGGAGTGTATGGGAAAATGTATAGTAAGTGGTAGATGCTACTTTTTACGTGAGTAAATGGGTAAATATGTAATGATGTGGGAATAAAATAGTAAAAAAACTTAGCTATTTTTTACCATGGTGGAGAAAGGCTGCTTATACCTATTTATGGAACATTTATGGTGCTAAGATTTGCTAGAAAAGTGGAAGGAATGTTTGTGGGTAGGTGTATATGGATATTTATGGATTAAAAGAAGCTATTTATGGACTAAGAAAGCTGATCTAGGAACTAAAAATGAACTTATTTATGGACTAAGAAAGCTTATCTAGGAACTAAAATCTAAAAATAGCAAGAATTTAAGAGGAGTTGGTGAGTGTTGGATGAGTTAATGGTGGCTTCCTTTTATAGTAAAGCTTTGGGAGTGATTAGCAAAGTTCAAAAATGTTGGGTTTGATTCTTTAGAATATCTAACCTAGAATTTGGCCAAAAATTATGTGATTTGCTTTTAGAACGTTTTGCTCCTTTGGGTAATGGTAGCTGGAGCTAAAATTTAGAACATCTAGCTTAGGATTTGCCCAAAAAATTGTGTGAATTGCTTTTGGGTATTTTATCTTTTTTGGGTAATGGCCGTTGGAGCTAAAATTTAGCTAATCCCATCATTAAATGCTAGGATTTGGGGATTGATCTCAGCCAATAAGGTTAAGACAAGCATTAGGGCTAGAACCTTGGTTACCGCAGTTAAGTTTAGAGCTTCATAATGTAGGAGATGTCACTCCAAGCCAGATGTCAACATTTGAACCTACAACAAGAGACTCTACTGGTCAGTTCGTCATACACTCCAAACCACTTTTCCCTAAATTTCTCCTTTTGGGATTCATGGGCTTGGTTCATGAATCAATTATTAGACATTTTTAGCACTTTGACACCTGGTTTGCTGAAGCTTGGATGTTTTGGTTATGACTTCCTTCAACTATAACTGAAACTTGGGGAAGAAGAAAAATGTTACTAGCCTCCAGTTCTTATAGGTCAATGATAGCTATTGGGTCTTGTTAGTATAAGTAGGGATCAACCAGTAGAAGAAGATTCAACCCTAGCTTGACCAATGTCCCTATTGGTCCTAGTTTAATAAACTAAGGGTATGTTTGGTAGACTACAATAGGCACTGCAATATTATAGTTATTCATATGATTTAATTATTCTTTAGTTTGGTTACATTTTTATTACAAGGAATGATCATTCCTTATGAATAACTATTCTTCAAAATGAGGAATAACTAATCATCTCTAAAAGGATCTTAATAACTATTCCTTACTAGGTGCAATAATTTCTAAAATTAATATATTTCTAAATAAATAAAATTTTCATATATGTAACAATTATAAAAATAAAAAATCATAAAAAATAACTTATCTCTCTCTCTCTCTCTCTCTCTCTCTCTCTCAAATTTAAAAAATACTATTTTTAAGGAAATATAATTGTATGAGTAAGATAATTTCTAAAATAAATCTCAAGTTTTCTTCTAATGTTACAATTCACAACCAAACTTATGAGTATATTTAGTTATTCCATTACAATACATTTTATTTTCAGTAATAAAGATTACAATCCCTATTATAATCCTCATTCAGTATACCAAACGTGCCCTTAGGTTGTACCAAGAAGCGATAACACTTTAAATGTAAAGTCTCAAACTTCTAACTTTAGGTCTCAAACATCAAACAAACAAACTGTAATGCTAAACACATATAGACCCCATGACCATTTTATTTTCTAAATTCTTTGGATTAGTTTTCAATTTGAAATGACTAGCTTTTAATTTCGGGAGGGGGAGTAGATTTTGTGATCTAAACTTTCAAATATATATAATTATCTATACTATTAAAAACATGATTCCCTATTTAGATTTCAACATTTTGCATACTAAAATACCCTCACACACATTCTTAAACTCTCTAAAATACCCCTATCTTTTTTAAATTAAAAAACACAAATTGGTTAAAAAGGTTATTTATTATTCCTAAGTTTTAGCCTTTTTTCTTTATTTTCTCCATTCAGCCTAAAATGTAGGACATTATCTTTAACTCAATTTTAAACATTATTCCACGTTACCTTATCTCTTTCTTAAAAAAAATACAAACGGTTATTTATATATCACATTTAAATATTATAACACTAAACCAAAAAAAAAAACAAATAAATAAAAAAGAGCATTATTGCACGCGCAAAGCGCGTGTGATGAGTCTAATATATACAAATGAATTTTCTTTTGAAAATTCCCCCAAAGGGGGGGGGGGGGGGGGGGGGGGAGATATGGACCTCCTTGGTTTCTAATTACCCCTGTCTTTGATAAACACTATAGCCTAGTTTTGGGGTTTTGTTTGACCTTTGAATCGTCTTACATTGAGCTTTGCTCCAAGTGGCACAAATCAATTTTTGTAGTTATGTGATATTGTTCTTAAACTTATTTTAAATTCTTGTTCTTGTTATTTATTATTTATATTAAACTTGTTTTATTGACAAAAGAATTTGTACATTGACTAATTTATTTTTCAATGGTTCATTGGTTAATGTAATCACATTGTTGAATTCAATTGGATAACTTCAAGCATAGCACTTAAGGAACTTTATTTAAATTTTATTCATTCATAATTAATGACAACAAGAGGGTGTTTGGGTGGTGGTGGGTATAATGAAAACAACATGCTTCATTTTTTTAGAAGAAAAAGTATTTTTGTTGGGATTTAGATTTCAACTTTTTTTTGGTTAAATAGATTCGAATAAGGTATGGATTTGAACTTTTTCATTTATAAATGTTGATGAAGCCGAAAATCATCAGTAAGCCACACAATCCTCACATGCTCTAGACAAAACCTGCACAACACTGAAAAAGAAGACCTTACAGAGAGTACCGGTGTGGTACCGGCCAAATAGCCTCCGAAGGTTAAGTCAGAAAACTTTTTCACAACTCTAGAGTGCTAGAGTTGGTGTCAATTATGTGTACCTTGTTTATGAGGACTTGGGGGGTTTTATAGTAGTGTAGAACTGACTCCTGTTTCTTGGGTAGAAAGATCTTTCCTCATAGAAAAGATCCTAATAAATGTACATATTTTGCGGGATTCTTCCCATATAGGATCTCCATTGACCAAAGGCTACCGTAGGGCGCAAGGTATTTCCATTTAGGATTCCTTGGAGTTCACTTAAGCCATGTGGGTGCCACGTGGCCTCGGTATCCGTCGGCCTCAAGCCCATGTACCTAGAATCCGTCCGTATAGGGGGACCATCTGTCACGTGATCTCTCCGTCCAGTACCTCAATTCGTCGTCTTATTTTTTATAACCCATTAATTTCGTACCATCAGGTTTATTTGAACGAATTCGTCAACCTTAATTTTTATCCTCTTCAGTTGCCCCCTCACTTCATGGGTCTGTCATCCTCTTTCACAGACGGACCCGTGGAGTGATGGTCTAACTCAACCCCTGAGAAACGTGCTTTGATTGACAGGCTAGCCTAGGGCAATAAATGTCGTAGGGACACGTGGCACATTTTTAGTGGTCAATCACTTGGACCAAAGCGTCCCTTCATCTTCCGTGTCGTTCCCTCTATATATACGTGCTCCTTTACCTTTCATTTTTACTTTCCGCAATGAATTTACAACCAGAGCGCTACCGTCCTCTCTATCAAACCGACATATCGTCTACTTGGTGCTTCCATCAGCCACACCTTCTTTGTTGCCTTCTCCGCTTTGTTCAATCGGTAAGTATCCTTTACCTCATGTTGAATTTCCTTTGTCATTTATTTAAAATTTGCCTACCCATTGTCTATGTAGACTCGTCAGAGTCTTAGGGTTTATCCATCACGTGTAGGTGACAGATGTCTAGTGCGTCGAGTGAACAATCGTGTGTCCGCGAGGGAGCGGGCTACGATGAGGTGTATCCGTTAGGTCAGGACAACCCCGACACCTCTTTTGATGAAAGGGTCCCGTCTGCCAACTCACCTTCCACGGAGGAGGATGATGATTTGGACGTAGACGGATCAGAAAGTGACTCAAATGAGGATGAAGACATAAGCAACGATGAGCCCCCCATTCAGTCTGTCATAGGCCCTGATGGATTTAGGGAGTTCATTATACTTCTGTTGTGGACGATAAATGATTTCAACTCGTCCATCAAACAACAACACTTCAACACACTTAGGGAGAAGTACCAGATTCCCGTCAACATCCTAATGCGTCTACCCTTTAAACATGAAAAGTGTTACTACAAGGGTGTAGAAGATGTCGAAGTGTATGAGCAGATGCTGAAAGCGAGACTTAGGTTCCCTTTAAGTGCTCTTCACCGTCGTCTTCTCTAGTATCTTAGACTGGTCGTCACCCAAATTTCTCCAAACGCCTGGAAAGTCTTCCTGGGCGCAAAAGTGCTGTATGGGGTGATGTCCGACAGAGCACGGAGGATGACGGTGGAAGAGTTCTTCCATTGCTACCGACAATCCGAGATTACTCAGTCAAAAAGCATGTACAATTTTGTGCCAAGGAGTCCGTTGCTTAGGCTAGTGTGCGACACCCTCGACTCCAACAAGAATCGGAAGAGTCGTTATTTCTTTATCCAAGGTGACGACTGGATGTGTCACCCTAGTGACCAAGAGTACATGCCTGTGGACAAAACTTGGGGTATTATGCCCCCGTCCGGTATGTATCCATCTGTATTAGGCTTTTACTTCCTGGTGTTTACTTTATTTGATATTCTAACCATCTCTTATTGTAGCTCGGGGCCATCCAAAAGTCACCCTTGAGGAATGGAGCTTCTTGGAGAAGATCTTCAAAACTACCAAGCTGTCGGAGAGGTCATGGACTAAGCTAGTTACCTTGGACACCCTCCCTTGGTATTGTGATGGTCCTGAACCAACTAAGGTTGCCTGTCGCTACGACAAACAAATGCGCAAACGTAAGTCCATTGCCCAATACTTGATTTCTTTTTTTAGTAAGTTATCTAACTCCTTTTATTTGTCTATCTTTATGAAAAAATGGAAGAAAGCAGGAGAAGGGCTTATATCAAGCAGTAGGCTGCTGCTAAGAAAAAACAGGAGGGGAGCTTACCTCCTAAGGTGATGGGTCAGGCTAACCCGTCCACAAAAAAGAAGTCGTCTGAAAAGGTGGACCGTCCACCCAAGAAGCCTAAGGTGGTGACGGGGTCAACTGTTAGTGAGACCCCTTCCACCAGCAAGTTGCCCCTTAAACCAGGACTGGGGAAGGGGAAGGGCCTGATGAAGGGTGCTGACCCCGTCACAGAGAAACGCCTAGTCCTCCTCCGTGAAGACTTAGGGAATGCGCTTAAGCAGTTGTCATCCATCATCAAGGATGACGACTATGAAGACCTAGGCAATCATGCCACTAAGGCCATGGGGGAGACGGGCCTATTCAGTCTGGTACAGGTATGTCTATCCATCCCCTTTCCTCTATTCCGTCCTTTTGTTGTCTTGTTCTAACATTCGTTTTTTATTCTTGCAGGGGGTGGTCATGATGAAAGGTTGCATGGACTGTTGTACGTCCCACGAGATGGTGATCACCCGTCTGAGGGAGAAGGTGAATGCAAGGGAGTCGGAGCTAAGGGAGCTGATGGCTTGGAAGGAGGTCTAGGTCAACAAGCTCGACTTGACCAAGCAACTTTTGAAGGAGTCGGAGGCACAAGTTGAGGCGCTGAAGAAGGTTCTTAAGGATAAGGAGGCAAAGATCTCGAAGGCAAAGGGTCACCTCCGTTAGGCTAAGAAGGATGTAGTGCGAGAGTATTGCGACTTCGACGCCCTCCTAAAGGAGCTTGGTGGCTCCTTTGCCAATAGTTTTGACGACTGCTTCCGTCAGGTCAAAGCCTCCTTTCCTGACCTAGATATTTCTCACGTTTCCATCGATGCCCAGGCTCAGACTCCAGCTCAACCTGTCTACTTTGAAGGAACTGACGAGCTCTTCTCCGATGAGACCAATCCCGACCCACAAGGTGACAAGGATGCTGTTCAAGTTGACCAAGAAAAATTCGTCAAGGACGTTACCCGTCACCTTGAAGGGGATCAGATTGTGGAGGAGAAGACCGAAGAAACCCCTGCTGTTTAACCGTAGTTTTTTCTTTTTTTACTTGTAAATTTTTAGCTTTTGATCTTTTGAGAGAACTGTAACCATTTCTTCTGTTGACTTAAGATGTAAACATTTGCCTTTTTGTGGCTTTTTATTCATTATCTTTATTTATCTATCGCTTATGCTTGTTTATTCATATGTTGCTCTCTGTTTCCAAATTCTGAGACATGTTCTTGCTTATCCATTTAAGGAATTATTTCTTCGAGAATTTAATATACCCGTCCACCCCTTTACTTATGGACTTCACATTATTTATGTTACCCACTGGGGTGGGCTCGTCCACTTGTGTGTTTGACACTTTTTGAAAAACCCTTTGGGATGATCCCGTCCTTTTATGGACATCATGATTTTTTGATCATCCTTTGGGACGAATCCGTCCATTTGTGGATTTATAATTTTAAATCACCCTTTAGGATGAGCCCGTCCACTTATGGACTTAATAATCTTAACTCACCCTTTGGGATGAACCCGTCCACTTGTGAACTCATTACTTGGGATGAACCAGTCCACTTATGGACTTAATAATTTTAGATCACCCCTTAGGATGAACCCGTCCACTTGTGGACTTAATAATTTTAGATCACCCCTTAGGATGAACCCGTCCACTTATGGACAATAATTTTAACTCATTCCGTTAGATGAACTCGTCTACTTATGGATTTTATAATTTTAGATCACCCCTTAGGATGAACCCGTTCACTTATGAACAATAATTTTGACTCACTCCTTGGTGAGTCCGTCTGTTTAGGGACTTAACAAGTTGCAAGTCATCCTGTTTATGTAAGAAATTGGTTGTAGACACAGTTTTGTAGAGATGCATATACGCTCATGATATTTCTGAATAAACTCCTCTTATTATGTGATAGATACGCGTAGATATTGTTCTAAATAAAAAATAAAAAATAAAAAAACTACCGTTCGGGCTTAAAAGCACTGTAAATAGTAAAAATTAATTAAAAGGAAATAAACTGGAAATGAGGAGTGTCGTTTTTCTCGCCATTGTCTACTGGTAGTACTTCTTTAGGTGCTCCATGTTCCATGGGTGATGCAATCTTTACCCGTCCAGTGTCTCTAGGTGATAGGTTCCATTCTTATGCCATGATGTAATTCTGTATGGCCCTTCCCAGTTAGGTCCTAATTTCCCCTGCAAGGTGTTTTTTGTGGCACCCATCACCTTTCTTAAGACAAGGTCTCCAACTTGGAAGTCCCTGTGTTTGATTTTGGAGTTGTAGTGCTTGGCCATAAGGTCCTGGTACCATGCTAACCTTTGCTCAGCCATTGCTCTGACCTCGTCCATCAGATCAAGTTGCAGGTGCACAACTTTATCATTCCTACTCTCATCATAGTTTCCCGCTCTATAGCTTGTGAGTCCTACTTCGGCCAGGATGACTGCATCATTTCCATACGCTAGGCGAAACGATGTCTCTCCTATAGGCGTCCTTGCCGTCGACCTATAAGCCCATAAAACGCTTGGTAATTCTTTAGGCCATATACCCTTTGCCCCCTCGAGCCGAGTTTTGATGAATTTGAGCAAAGATCGATTCATGACCTCAACTTATCCGTTGGCCTGAGGGTGGGCGGGTGATGAGTAGTGATTCTTGATCCCTAGTTGCGAACAAAAGTTTCTGAATTCATCGTTGTCAAACTGCTTCCCATTGTCCGAGACCAGTACTCTAGGTATACCATACCTGCAGATAATGTTTCTCCATACAAAGCTTTGCACATTCTTCTCCGTGATGGTAGCTAGAGCTTCGGCTTCTACTCACTTGGTGAAGTAGTCTATACCGACCACCAGGAATTTTAGCTGTTGAATTGCTATTAGGAATGGACCCATGATGTCCAATCCCCACTGAGCGAAAGGCCATGGGGCCGTCATTGGAGTGAATTCCTCTGTTGGCTGCCGGAAAAGGCTGCCAAACCTCTGACACTTGTCGCAAGCTTTGACATATGCAATGGCATCTTTGTGCATGGTAGGCCAATAGTATCCCGCTCAAATCAGTTTGTGCACTAATGACCGTGATCCAGAATGGTTTCCGCAGATTCCTTCATGGACTTCTCTCATGATGTAATCTGCCCCTTCAGGGATAAGACACCTCAGGTACTGGCGGGAGAAGCCCCTTTGTATAGTACGTCTTTAATCAGCACGAACCGTGTTGCTTGAACCTTCAGTTTCCTTGCAGCCTCCTTGTCGTCAGGTAGTACGTCGTCCTTTAGATAGGAGGTTATTGGTGTCGTCCAATCGTTCTCGAAGCTTATCTTATGCACATTGATACTATTTATTAATGGTGATATGTGAACAAAGGACAGTGCCTAGTTAGGAATGAGCATATATTCTGCTAATGCCGCCTTGGCGAGATGGTCGGCATGCTCATTCTCCTCCCTTGGGATTTGAACAAGCCTTGCTTGAAGGTTGTTTACTCGATTCTTCACCTGCTCGAGGTACTTCTTCATCCATTCGCCTTTGCACTCATAGTTGCCGTTAACCTGGCTGGTGACTACTTGAGAGTCATAATACACTACCACATCCGCAACTCTTGCTGCTTTTTGCCAGATCCAACCCTGCTATCAAGGCTTCATATTCTGCCTTGTTATTTGTCGTAGGGAAATCAAGTCAGATCATGCATTCAACCTCGTCCCCTTCGAGGCTATGGAGTACCACACTAGCTCCGCCTGCTTGTCTGTTGGATGATTCGTCCGTGTGGATACTCCATTGAGGAACTTCTCCTACCCACTGACCTTCTATGTGCATGAATTTCGCGATGAAGTCAGTGATAACTTGCCCCTTTATGGCCGTGAGGGGGCAATACTGCACATCTAACTCACTCAATTCAATTGCCCACAACGCCATTCGTCCAGCCGCTTCTAGGATGCTTATTGCTCTTCGTAGAGGCTTGTCCGTTAGAACGCTCACTGTGTGCACTTGAAAGTAAGGTTTGAGTTTGAGGGTTGCTGTTACCAGGGCGAAAGCTAGCTTTTCCATCGGTAGGTACTTCTCTTCTGCACCCTGGAGTGCTCAACTCGTGAAGTAAACGGGCTTTTGAACTCTGTCCTCCTCTCTGACTAAAGCTATGCTGACAACGGCTGGGGAGACAGCTAAGTAGAGGAACAATTCTTCACTTGGTTTGGATGGGCTCAACAAAGGTGGGGAAGAAAGATACGCCTTCAGGTCCTCGAATGCTTTCTGGCACTCGGTCGTCCATTCAAAGGACTTTTTCAACGTGTGGAAGAACGGTAGGCACCTATTCGTTGCTCTTGTGATGAATCTGTTCAGTGCAGCTACCTTACCGTTTAGACTTTGTACCTCCTTGACTTTTTTGGTAGGGTCAGCTCTATTATGGCCTGTATTTTATCTAGGTTGATCTCAATACTTCTTTAGGACACCATGAACCTAAGGAATTTTCCAGCCGTCACCCCAAATGCATATTTGCTCGGATTCAACTTCATGTTAGACGAGGGAAGGGTATCAAAAGTTTCCTTGAGGTCATCCAGTTGGTCATCCTCCCAAATGCTTTTTACCAGCTTGTCGTCCACGTAGACTTGAACGTTCCTTCTGATCTGACGTACGAACATCTTGTTCATCAGCCTTTGATACGTGGCTCCCGCGTTCTTGAGTCCGAACGACATTACTTTGTAGCGGAAGAGACCTTGGCTGGTGACAAATGAAGTCTTTTCTTGATCAGCCTTGGCTAGCTTGATTTGGTTGTAACCAGAAAATGCGTCCATGAAGCTTAGCAACTAGTGTCTTGCTATTGAATCGACTAAGATGTTGATTTGCAAAAGTGGGTAGCTGTCTTTAGGGCATGCCTTGTTCAAGTCCGTGAAGTCCACGCACATCCTCCACTTCCTGTTGGCCTTTTTGACCATTACTACGTTGGCCAGCCAGTCCGGGTAGTATACTTCTCGTATGAATCCTACTTCTTGTAACTTGTGAACCTCTTCCGCTATAGCCTCGTCTCGCTCCTGCGCGAATACTTGTTTCTTCTGACGGATGGGGGGAAAAGAGGGCGATACATTCAACTTGTGGACAATAACCGAAGGATCAATTCCAGACATGTCTTCATGGCTCCAGGCAAAGACGTCCTGGTTCTCTCTCAGAAATGCAGTGAGTGCCGATCTTGGTTGTTCGCTTGGGCCTAGAATTGTCAAGGAGCACCTCCTCCAGCCCTTCTATGGGTTTTGCCACCTTCCGCTGCTCCTCTATACACATTGTTTGTAAATGTTCATCCATCTCCAACATGGCAATATAGCACTTGCGCGCCGCTACTTGACCTCCTCGTACCTCCCCCACTCCGTACTCAGTGGGGAATTTGATCATCAAATGGTAAGTTGATGTTACGACCTTCCACGAGTTAAGGGTAGGTCGACCTAAGATGGCGTTGTAGGCGGACGAACAATCAATAACCAAGAACGAGACATCTTTGGTGATCTGTTGAGGGTAATCACTGACCGTCATGAGCAAAGTAATTGTGCTGAGGGGGTATACTCTCGTTCCTCCGAATCCAACGAGCAGTGCGTTGGTTGGAACCAGATGTTCTCTCTCAATCCTCATTTGCTGGAACGTCGGGTAGTAAAGGATATTAGCAGAGCTCCCATTGTCCACAAGGACCCGGTGGGTGTTGTAGTCCCCCACCCGTATGCTCACTACGAGGGCACCATCATATGGGTGATGGAGACGCCGGGCATCTTTCTCTGTGAACCCGATTACAGGGTTGTTGATCCGTACCATCTTCAGGACGAAGCTCGTTAGCTGGGCGTTCTGCACCATCCGTAGGTAGGTTTTGCGTGCCTTCCTAGACGAACTGGAAGCTGTTCCCCTTACGATCATCCTTATGTCTCCCAAGGGGGCCTGGAATGCTCGTTTTCATTTCGGGCAGCCTGCTATTGTGGTGGGTCCGTCCTCTCCTTGCTAACGAACCTTTGCAGTTTTCCTTGTCTAATAAGAGCTTATATCTGCTACTTTAAGTCGTAGCAATCGAACGTATCATGACCGTGATCACGGTGGAAACGACGGTACTTGTCCCTGGGCCTTTTACTGGGATCTCCCTTCAGCTTACCAAGAAATGTTAAGGCTCCTTTGTTCTTGATCTGCATCAGGACTTAGTCAATCTAGGCAGTTAACAGGGTGAAACTTGTGAACCTCCCAGTGGGGAGTTTAAAGCGCCTGTCCTCCGGTCAATCTCCGGTTCTAGCCATCTTTCGTCCTTTATCTTACTATACATCCTTTGGTCTCTCCCTCTTCTTGGGCTTCTCTTTTCGGGCCTGTAGCTCGTCTTCCGCGTTCATATACTTTGTAGCCCTGTAAAGTACATTTGACATGGTTTTTGGGTCGTTTTTGTATAAGAAAGATTGAAACTTACCCTTTTGTAACCCATTGGTAAATGCAGCCACTAGTATCTTGTCGTTAGCCTCATAAATCGAGAGGGCTTCCTTGTTAAAACGGGTTACATAGGATCTCAGCATTTCTTCCTCCTGCTGCTTGATGCTTATTAGGCACACAACAGACTTCTTATACTTGTGCCCTTCTATAAAATGCGAAGCAAACTGCGCGCTCAGTTCCTTGAAGGTACTGATAGAGTTGGGCATCAGCCTGCTGAATCATACCCTCACAGGACCCTTCAACGTAGTCAGGAAAGCCCTGCACATGATTTCGTCCACAACGCCCTGCAAGTGCATGAGGGTTTTGAACGATTCCAGATGATCCAAGGGATCCTTTAACTCGTCGTAGGTTTTTACCTGTGGCATGCGAAACTTTGGTGGAAAGGGGAATGAAGAGACAGGTGCAGTAAAAGGTGAGTCTGTCCGATGGACTAGCTCATTGAGGTCGCTTGACACCCGTCCTCTAAGGGCGTTCATTATGAAATCCATCATCTCCTTCATCATTTGCATCTCTGCGACCATGTGCGGTGGAATAGTATTTGCGGCGGATGGACGGCTTGTATCCTGCCGCTTTTGTCTGCTTGGGGCGTTGCTGCCTTCCGGCCCCTCCTGGTTCCTTCTCTCAGCGCTGGTACCTTCTTGGTCCTTCTCCTAGGTGTTGAGCATTGCGTTCTTTTGGTGCAGCTACTCCTCTAGGTCATGATTCTGCTTGGTAAGGTGTTCTACCACTGCTGCGAGAGTTTGAACCTGTCTCTCAAGGGCGGTGGTGCATGGTTCATCCCCTTGATGGTTATTGGTGGTTGCCATCGAGCGAGTAAGTACCATGCAACTTTTTGTCTGGGAAACGGTAGTATGGCTTTCTAACTTCCCCACAGACGATGCCAACTAATGAAGCCGAAAATTGTCAGTAAGCCGCACAATCCTCACGTGCTCTAGACAAAACCTGCACAACACAGAAAAAGAGAGAGTACCGGTGTGGTACCGGCCAAATAGCCTCTAAAGGTTAAGTTAGAGAACTGTTTCACAACTCTAGAATGCCAGAACTGGGGTCAATTATGCATACCTTGTTTATAAGGACTTGGAGGTTTTTATAGTAGTGTAGAACCGACTCCTGTTTCTTGGGCTTTTATAGGAAAGATCCTAATAAATGTACGTATTTTGCGAGATTAGTCCCATATAGGGTCTCCATTGACCAAAGGCTACCGTAGGGTGCAAGGTATTTCCATTTAGGATTCCTTGGAGTTCACTTAAGCCATATGGGTGCCACATGGTCTCGGTATCCGTCGGCCTCGGGCCCATGTACCTAGAATCCGTCCGTATAGGGGGACCATTCGTCACGTGATCTCTCCGTCCAATACCTCAATCCGTCATCTTATTTTAAATAACCCATTAATTTTTATTTGAACGGATCTATCAACCTTAATTTTTATCCTCTTCAAATGTTTAATATCTCAAGAGTCTTTATCATAACAGAATATGAAAATGCATGATAATCATCATTTGTTATTAAATTGATATGAATAAGGTATAGATTTGAACTTTTTCATTTATCTATTCTATACTATATATAAGAGAATTCTCCTCTTTCAACTAGACTTTTATGTGGTTCAAAAATATCCTTATTAATGAAGGGTAACTTCATTTAGAAATAAGATCATAAATGTCAAATAACAAATTTCATTTTGAATTCAAAAAGAGAACTCCTAAAATTTAAAATTTTTTTTCCTTTACGTTCAAAAAAGAAATTACAGTTACTATTTATCATTTTTATTTGTTTGAAAAAAAAAATTCTAAATTATAATAGATGCAAATTATTAACTTTTACCCAAAAAATATATAAGAGGCTTTGAGTATGCGCATGCTTAGAGTCTAGTAAATGTATAATATTTCAAGAGCTTTTGTCATAACAAAATCTGGAAATGCATGAAAATCATCATTTGTTATTAAATTTATATGAAACAATTTAAACTAGCATTTGTTCTTTAAAATTTTTTGATTCTAAATCCTTATATCCAAAATGCACCCATAATACTAGCTACTTGTCATTAATATGCCTTATGTTTTTCAATTTTTTATTTTATTTTATTTATAAAACCTCTAATATGAAATTTGTTAATTTATATAATCGAATGGAACATTTCTTGCAACATTTCTCGTACATAAGCAAATCCCATTTGATTTATGTCGGGGACGTTTTTGCGACGAAGGCCGAAAATGTGAGAACGGCCCAAATCTCTCATTGGGTTCTTTAGAAGTGTTTATTGTGGAGAATCAAGCCCAAAATTCCAAAAGTATAATGAACAAAAGGCTAATGGTGTTTTGACAAGAGAGAATCAAAATGCTAATAACAAAAGTGCAAAAAAAGCATAAAAACATAATAGGTTTGAAAGTTCGACCCATAGCCGGCGAGAAGAGGAAATTAAGAGAGGTTGTGAGGAAGAGAAGGAAGGTTCCCCTATATCTATATTTCCACCCCTATGCTTCAAAATTGCGAGAATGTTAACTGGCTGAATGGGCTTAACAATAGTGCAGAAAAAGCATAAAAACATAACAGATTTGAAAGTTCGATCCACAGTCAGCGAGAAGAGGAAATTGAGAGAGGTTGTGAGGAAGAGAGGGAAGGTTCCCTTGTACACATATTTCCAACCCTAAGGTTTAGAATTGTGGGAATGTTTCCTGGCTTAGGGGCTTTTGCTCTCAAGTTTCAGCTCTATGGGGAAAACGTGGTTGGATCATTTTGAGATAAAGAAAGAGTCTTATATTGAGTTTGGGGTGTTGCTAATGACTGGTTTTTTGGTAGTAGAAGGGGCTTTTATCCCTCATGACACTAATTTGGTGTCTTGGCTTGGGTTGCTTTTGTTTAGGGAAGAGTTTGGCATACTTTTTACATGATTTGGGAAATAAAGGGGGTTTGCTCTAATTGGCTGCCTTTGGTCAGACATTTCAGCTTATTGGAATACTCACCTAAGTGAGGGCTAGTTGTTGGAGTTGCCCAATGAGAGCCAACTATGTTTTAAAGGTAAAAGTGGGTTAAGGCAGAAACTTTAGGCCATAGTCAACCAGAGCATAAAAGCTCTTTTGAGGTGGAAATTTCGGGTACAAGACCTCTTCCATGAGCCTGAGGTGCTACCAGTGTCCCTTACCCACTTGGTAGCACACTTAGTTTGGGCTCATGCAAAAGGTTCGAAAGAAACCGACACATACCCTCCAAACCACACTTCCTCAATTTCCCCCAATAAGTCGCATGGGTTTGGGTCATGCTTAAAAGAATAAAATATAATATAATACATGAATTGAGCCCACAAGGAAGTCAAGCTTGATTGAATCGGGTTTGTAGAAAATGTGCCGCAAAAATAGGGATCAACAATTTATAAAACATTTAATAAGATTTGTTAATTTATGTAATCGTATGCAACATTTCTTTTACATAAGCAAATCCCATTTGAAAAAAAATATTATATACTTTTATTTTTATAAATTTTTTAATAATTTTTTTTTTGAGAAACTGGTAAGGAAATTTTATTAAAGTAAATCAAACTGAAAAACATCATCCAAATCACGTGGTAGATCTTCCAACCACACATCAGTATCAGCAAATAAAACTGCTCTACACGCTAGGGAAATTTTTTAATAATTTTTTTTTTTTGAGAAACTGGTAAGGAAATTTTATTAAAGTAAATCAAACTGAAAAACATCATCCAAATCACGTGGTAGATCTTCCAACCACACATCAGTATCAGCAAATAAAACTGCTCTACACGCTAGGGCATGTGCTAACTTATTACCCTCGTGCCTAACATGAACAAAACTACAACAAGGCAAAGAAGAAGACAACAGTTTAATCTCATCGATGATATGCCCATAAGAAGTCTTAGAAGGTTTAGTATTATTGATGGCCTTAATAACTTCCAGGGAGTCGCCTTCCACTGCAACCTGAAGGATGCTAATCTCTCTAGCAAAGGAAATGGCTCGGCTAGCAGCTAAGGCCTCCACCATCACCACTGAACTAGGGAGTTTGATCTTTTGACTGAGAGCACCAATAATCAATCCCGCTGAATCCCTAATCACCACATCCAACCCAGCACAAGCTTGGTCCTCAAAGATAGCCCCGTCAAAGTTAATTTTATAAAGACCCTCGTCTGGAGGAGACCACTTAGGCCTTGTTTGGTTGTTGAGTGATACTTAACTCATCACTCATCACTCAAATCCTATCACTCATCACTCGTCACCCTATCACTCATTTCTCATAACTTAAAAATTCCCAAAACACTCCCACCCTTGTTTGGCAACTAAACCCACTTTTGATTTTTGCCTAAGAACTCACAAAAACTCACCTTTTTGTGGGACACACGAGCTGACCACTGTGCAGTGCATATAGTTAGGTTACCCACGGATTGAACGAGGAAATGTGCAGAATAACGTTGGGTTACTGTTCAATTTGGTTAGTTAGACAACGCGTGAAACAATACAGCAAACTAGGCATCTCGAGTTTCTAAAACTCGAGATCCTCTTTTTTTCTCACTCCACCACGTTCCGCACCAATTGGTGAGGTGGACAAAGTTGTCCACTTGGATCTCGAGTCTTTAAGACTCGAGTTCCATAATTCAAAACTCGAGTCTTAAAGACTCGAGTTTTACTGAAATAAAATCACTCAAAACCAAACAGATCTCGACTCTTTAAGACTCGAGTTTCTTTCTTTAAGAACTCGAGTCTTAAAGACTCGAGTTTGCCTCAGCACTGTTCACACGTACAAACACTAAAAAAACAGAGCATAAAAAAAATTTAGTCTACAGAACAGACGTACTCAGCCTCTCATTAACCCATAACTCTCACTCACCTCTCACTCCCTACAGAGCAATAGACATAATACACTCAGCCTCTCATTTACCCATAACTCTCACTCTCTCACTCACCACATTGCCTCTCACTCTCTCACTGCTCTTCCCTCTCAACAATTTCATATCTCAGGTAAGGGTTATTTGATTTCATTGTTATTATATTTGGGTATTAGTTGTCTATGGGTGTGGTGGCAAACCTTTCATTTCATTGTAGGTGAATCATTCAAATTTGCCTTAAATAAGAGACCTTTACTGCATTGCCAAAACCTTTGACATCTTATATCCTATTAAATGATTCTTTTATATAAAAATCAAACTGTACAACACTTACACATTTGTTCTTTTAATTTGTTCTCTGCATTGATTCTCCAAAAAAAAAATATATATATATTGTTCTCTTAATCAATGCCTCAGGATACCCATTAACTAGATAATTATCATAAATTTCCTTTATATACATACACACACACACACACACAACATTCATTTAGATTATGTTTTTACTGAACTAGTATGCCCTGCATCAAGTGTGCTTTGTGTATGTTCCAGATGTTACTTGTATGATGGAAAAAAAAGTTTCCTTTTGGTTAATTGTTATTCAATATGAGTATTTTTGGCTCGCCGTTTGTGTCTCACAAGTTGTTTATTGGCTCTCTTACAAGCGATTGCATCCTCGTCTCCTCTCATCTGAATTATACGAAATGTTAAATATAGTTGTACTACGGCCTAAATTTTAGAAAAAAAATGTTCAGTTTGTATCATGAAAATCAAATTAAAAAAATTTCTTGGCCGCTTCTTTTTATTAGACAGTTAAAGACTTGCGTCAAGTTTCTTTTAGATCATGGAAGTTTAAAATGTTTTTTAACTAACATGGTAACTTGACTTTAACAGGTTCGCAATGCCTGAAATTGATATAATCCTCTACCACGGTGGTCCGTTGAAGAATGCCAATGCGAACAAGGGATTGCCATTTGAAGGGCCGGGTATAAAGAGCTATTTTACCCAAATTGATCGTAGGTTCAAGACCCTTGACGAATTGAAGACGATGGTTATGGAAGAGTTGTGTGAGAATCCTGCTGTGCACAACATAGAAATTACTTATCGTATGCCAAATGAAATCCTGAGGCACCGAATTAATTACAAGTACATGGCGATAGAAACAGACAAACATGTGAAGATCATGTTTGACAAGTTGGAGAGAATACCTGAAGTAACTAACATTGAGTTGTACATACAGTTAAAGCCGCGTGCAGAAGTTAGCATCGACGAAATTCAACAAACACAAACAAGTTTACCGGTTACAGTTCCGGATGCTCAATATGAGTATTTTACACATGTAGAGCATGATAATTTTCATGCTGATGATAATGATGATGATGAGGATGAGAATGATGATGAGGATGAGAATGATGATGAGTATGAGGATGAGAATGATGATGAGTATGAGGATGACGATGATGATGATGACGACTATGTTGATGGGAGTACTGCCATTGACGATGAAGATTTTGATCATGGAGATGAGATTGAAGACAGGATTGAGAGAGGGGACTTTAGGGACTGTGAGAGGGACATTGATGATGATGAGACATTGGACGGTAATGAACCTAATGCAGACAATGTTCTTAGTGTCCAACACATTACGGACACAATCCCTGCCTACGCACCTCCTGCTTTGTCATTTTCTGCAAATACTTGGGAAAATATGGTTGATCCTTCACATATGGAGATACCATTTGTGTCTAGTTGGAGAGAGGGGATGAATTTGTACAAAGGCTTGACTTTTGCCAGTAAGGTGGAGGTGCAGCGTGTATTAACAATATGTGCCCTTAAGGAAAACAAACAGTATGTGATCAGTAGGTCGACGACGACAAAACTTTGTGCAAAATGCGTGGATGAGTCATGCAGGTGGTATGTCTGCGCAGTCATGAAGCCCAATCTCCAGGGACTATGGATGGTCACCGTGTACAAGGGTCCTCACACATGTATACGGACTGGGGTGCGAAATGATGGTATAATGATGAATTGTAACTTTATTGCATCAGACATCCTTAAGAAGTTAAGTGAGGATCACACTACCCCAATTAAGCATCTCAGATCTATGATAGAGTCGAAATATGAGGGTCATAAGCCTTCTTACTACAAGGTATGGGATGCGAAACAAAAGGCGATTGGGAAGCTGTTTGGGAATTGGGAAGAGTCTTACCAGAGGTTGCAAAAGTTGCTTATGGCATATATTGATATGGATCCGACTACCCAAGTGTTCTATCGTACGATATCCACCGATGAAGATGACACTGTATTATTGAATTATGTGTTTTGGTCTTTCGGTCCAAGCATTGATGGATTCAAATATTGCAAGCCAGTTATCAGTATTGATGGGACCCATCTGTATGGTAAATATCAGGGAAAGTTGTTGGTTGCAATGGCAACTGACGCTAACAACAAGGTATTCCCTCTTGCCTTTGCTGTTGTGGATTGTGAGTCAGGGTCCAGTTGGAGGTGGTTTTTACAATGCCTCAGAGATACAATTGGCCACGTGATACCCAACGACGGCATTTGCATAATTTCTGACCGACATCTCGGTATCAAAAATGCCATTGCAAACTGGCCTAGAGGGGATGATGGAAGAACACGGGTATTTCATAGATATTGCCTTCGACATGTTGCTAGTAACTTCAATACACATTTTCAGAACTCGACTCTAAAGTCAGCTTGCTTGAAAGCAGGATATGCTACTCAGGTAGTTAAATTTGATACCATAATGGAGTCCATTAAGCAAGTGGAAATGGAGGCCATTCGGAATAAGAAGAAGGTGACGGGGAAGGATGGGAAGGAAAAGAATCAAGATTATCTTCCATACACATACCTAATCAGCGAGTCTGTGGATATGTGGACCCAATCACATGATGGTGGAAGACGTTTTGGGGCAATGACAACCAATATATCAGAGTGCTTCAATGGTGTACTTAAAGGTGCACGGGGCCTTCCTATTGCCGCGTTGGTTGAGTTCACTTGGTCCAAACTTGTTGAATATTTCCACGACCGACACAAAGAATACCTCAATCGCCTGTCAGAGGGTAAGAAATGGAGTCAATATGCCTTTGAGAAATGGGAAGGAAATAAGCTTAAATCTGAGAAACACTATCTCAAGCCATTTAACAGTGAACAGATGATATATCAGATAATTACTTCATTCACGTGTAGCGCAGGAGGGGGAAACCACAGTTATGAAGTTCGGATACAGGAAAGAACATGCAGTTGTGGGAAATGGCAAAACATAGGGATCCCGTGTTCACATGCAATTAGAGTATGTGACTATTTGAATATTGATTCGACTACATATATTCACCCATGTTATGGTTTGGACAATGCCCTTAACACTTATCAGCATGCATTTGTGATTCCCAAGTCACAATCATTGTGGAGGGATCCCATGGGGCCAAAGTGGTTGCCTAATCCAGCATTGTTGCGAGCCAAAGGTCGACCAGTGAAGTCAAGAATAAGGAATGAGATGGATGGAGTGAGGAATAAGGATCGAGGCTCGAGGTGGCGGAGGGAGGATGCAGATTTGATAGAGAGTCAACCCAAGCAAACATGTGGATTGTGTCATGCTTCCGGGCATAACCGTAGAAAATGTCCGCAGTCCCGTGGCGCTTCCACAAGCAGTAATGTTCCACAGTAGGTACGTAGATGGAAAAATATTATGCACTGGTTAAATATAATTGTTGTTCATTCTACCAGTAACTACTGTTTTTACTACTTCTCTCCTAACGTGATTAGTCTACGTTTTGCAGGCATGCTTCCATGGACGCCGTTTTTGTTGTGCGAACTGCTGATCTTAGGAAAAGTAACTACGTTGTATTGGCACATTTAACTTTTTCGTTTTTGTTGAATGTACTTATAATTCTCTACCCAATGTACCTCTATGAAGATTGTGATTTGAGTAGTACGGTTAGAATTGCAAGTTAAGGATGGTTGCGCATGTTTAGAATGTTGATATATTGAGAATGCCTTTTTGTTGTGATGCAAATGTATATTTGCATTGTAAAACTATATTTATGAATAGAGCGTAACAGTTTCTATAGCTTGGTGCGAGAACGCCTTTTGATGTAATGGTTGTGCATTTACATTCTCAACTTCTCTGCCTCTCAAGGAGTTGCCCGAACTAAAAAAAAAAAAAAATTCCCCAGTGGAACTCGAGTTTATAAAACTGGAGTTCCACTGGGAAAAACAGGGGAAACAGGGCAACCCCTTCTGCCTGAACAGGGGAGTTGCCCAAAGCTAAAAAAAAAAAAAATTTCCCAGTAGAACTCGAGTTTATAAAACTCGAGTTCTACTGGGAAAAACAGGGGAAACAGGGCAACCCCTTCTGCCTGAACAGGGGAGATGCCCAAACGAAAAAAAAAAAAATTTCCCCAGTGAAACTCGAGTTTATAAAACTCGAGTTCCACTGGGAAAAACAGGGGAAACAGGGCAACCCCTTCTGCCTGAACAGGGGAGTTGCCCAAACGAAAAAAAAAAAATTTTCACCAGTAGAACTCGAGTTTATAAAACTCGAGTTCCACTGGAAAAAACAGGGGAAACAGGGCAACCCCTTCTGCCTGAACAGGGGAGTTGCCCAAACTACAAAAAAAAAAATTTTTAAAAGAACTCGAGTTTTATAAACTCGAGTTCTTTTAAAAAAATTTTTTTAAGAAAAACTCGAGTTTTATAAACTCGAGTTCTTTTAAAAAAAAATTTTTAAGAAAAACTCGAGTTTTATAAACTCGAGTTCTTTGAAAAAAAAATTTTTTAGAAAAACTCGAGTTTATAAAACTCGAGTTCTTTTAAAATTTTTTTTTTTTTTTTTGTAGTTTGGGCAACTCCCCTGTTCAGGCAGAAGGGGTTGCCCTGTTTCCCCTGTTTTCCCCAGTATAAACTCGAGTTCCACTGGTGAAAATTTTTTTTTTTTTTACTTGGCTCCAAACTTTCAATACTTTTGAAATAAAAAAAACCCCAATAGCCGATCTTTAGTCTCAGGTTAGGTTTAAACCTTACCAATGGTTGGCATTAAATTTGATTTGCAACTTGTGGTTGATAAGCCATATGTTACCCAACTAAAATAACGTCCTTTAATATTATCTCAATCCCAAGCCATTACAATTCAAAAAAGAATCAGAGTGTTAGGAAAAGAAAACCTAGAAAACACAATAATCTCACTGCAATATAAATACAACCAACCACAAGAAAATTTCGATATTTCTATTACTTATCTTCTGTTTTTATGCACAACTCATAGAGGCTAGTATATCACATGTTAAGTACCAAAAAAGTATTTGTGGTGTCAGACCATTTTAATTACATAAATTCGGATCCTCTTCTGTATACTAAAGACCCGCGTTCCTTCTCAGAATTTTAATGCGAGGGCCATAGAACGCCTCTATAGATGCATAAGGTATCCATGTGCCACATTGACAACAGCAACCCTTGCTTTTTGATAAGACATGCCTCTTCCCCCCGTCATATTTACTGAAAGGCTCAATAGTAAAATGTGTTGTCCTTGTGATAATATAAGCTATGAAGGGGTTGAATCTTAAAAGGGGAATAATCTTTAACCCAAAACACGAGACAAGAATGTACAGTCTTCACATCTGCAATCCGTATGTAGGAAAGAGCAAAAGAAACTAATACGCAAGATTAAATTAATGGTTTATGGTTTAGTCCGCAAGATTACACAATACAAAGGTTTTACTTCTGTGATCAAGTCGTAAACTCAGCTTGACTTCATTGAAATTAGGGCACATAATACCATTTCAGAAGTCCTGCCTTTGCATGATCTGAACCGTGAAATTGAACAGAATCTAGGCATAATAATTCAAGCTTGATTTCTTCTTTGCATGTACCTGAATGATACCTTCATTAAAGTCCTCGTGGTTCACCTGAAATTGACAAAACCAACACTGTGATCAATACTTGTTCTCATGCAAGGCCCAAATTAAAACAATTTGTCAGATTTGCAACAAGTTGCAGAAATCCTGGAGAATGCACACCTCAGTAGCATCGCGGCAAAGGCCTACCATGCCTGCTTCCACACAAACAGCTTTTAGTTGTGCCCCACTGAAATCATCAGTGGAACGGGCCAATTCTTCAAAATTTACATCTGGGTGAACATTCATCTTCCTTGAGTGGATCTAATATATCAAGGAACATTCATCTTCCTTGAGTGTAACTGAAGGAAGATGAATGTTTTTAATTGCTTAATATATAAGAAAGCAAATGTAAAGTCAACAACTACAGTTCCACATCTGAGCACAATGAAAAAAGAATCTTTGAAAAAGAGAGAGAGAGATCATCAAGTTCATTTCCACAACAAATATGACTAAAAGATGTTTTCTAGGGAAAAATCAATAAATTAATTATGAATGTCTAATGTACTTCCATGATACACAAATTACAAATTGTATTGGCACAAAAATGCACCATGAATTACAAGTTTCTGGGATTTCAATCCCATGAGGCAATTACAAGTTGGATGGAGCAACCCATTGGACCACACTTAATCTCTAGTCCACCCCAAATAATGATATTGCAGTGAATGTGACCAGGTTGCTTGCAACCACAAATCATTAAGAATTCTGCTTTTCCTCCTTGACTTGCCCTCAGCTCAATAAGGTTTAGTCTGTTTGTTGTCTCTCTTTAGCTGAACCTTTAATTTCTTGCCACCTAATTGAAATCCATTCATCTCACTAATAGCGGATTGAGCATCCTCTGGTGAGTCATAGCTAACAAATCCTGCAAATGGTGTTAATGGTTAGAGATAGAAATATCAATATAAACTATGTCAGATGGAAGGTTAACTAGACAATAGAAATCTTGATATAACTTATGTCAGATGGAAGGTTAACTAGACCATGAGCTCACCAAAACATTTGCTAACACCAGTTGCTTTGTCAACAAAAACCTTAGCACTAAAGACCCTACCAAATCCCTGAAAAGCAGTTGAAAGTTCTTGATCTCCGAATTCTTGAGGTATGTGATAAATAAATAGATTAGCGCCAGGTGGACCTAAGTCAGAGGAGACAAAATACTTAACTGAATAACACCACCAAGAACTTCCCCCCAAATAAAAACACTAAAAAACAAAAAACAAGAGACAAGACAAAAACAGAATGAAATATAGATAACAACCTTCAACCTGGCCCCCAGAACCTTTTCCTGTGCTGGAAGATGTTGCGGAGTTACTGCTTAAAACTGCAGGTGGCACTGACCGAGGTGAACTACTCAAAGGCCGATGGTTGTACATTCCTCCAGGATATGCCAGGGGATGCTGAAGATGATAAGCAGATCCCATATAACTAGCAGGAGAGATTGCATAATTTGTAGGGTTCATACTGGGGCCAAGGTCAGGTGCAATTCCACGCAATGCATTTCCTTGGTTTACTGTAGGAATCATACTATGAAATCCTGTGAAAGGGCATTGGTGGCAAGCGATATTGCATAAGTCCATATCCGGGAGCCTACAGAAAAAGGGAGATGACCATTACAATCTGAACGTTACTAAGACACAAGATCAACAGTGTCAATGACAAAACCATACAATCAAGACATGATTTCTAGGAGGCAAGATGGTGCAATAATGGAGCATGGTTAGGAAGTGCTAAAATGTAATTATGATATGTGTGTGTGTGTGTGTGTGTATGTGTGTGTGACAGCTGTGAAACCAACCTGATAACCAAATCCATTATATGGGGGAACATAACCCAATGGTAAAGCTCCAAATAATGAAGGATGTTGTGAATCAGTATTTGGCACATCCGAAGCCTGAGATTGAGCTTTCTGAGCCCTCCGAGCTTGCCTTTCCTTTTCAGTATCTGCCCACTTGACAACCAAAGGAACACTAGATCCCTATTAGAGCAAAAGATGATCAGATTCAGATTACCAGATCTGCCAATGCTGAGCTATTTATATGTATAAGCAAATAACAGACAAAAACTAACTCAACTCAATCAACCCCACTACTTGGGAAAGATTAAAGACGATAGAAGAGATGGTACTAAAATGAATTTCCACTAAAATGTATAATATGCACCAACCTCCATTTTATGCTTTCCATTGATGGCATCCAAGGCTGCAATGGCTTGTTCTTTTGTCTCATACTTCAAAAATGCACAGCCTGCAATATGAAAAGGCAATACAGAACAACCAATAAATAAGCTGAGGCGTGGTGAAGTTTATAATTTGAGCGGTTGACAAGCAATCAAGCCAGAAAAGAATGCATCTCAAGCCACAATAATTGGCCAATTTCTCATTCCATGCCATTTGGATCTAATCTAATCTAATCTCATCTCAAGCCACAATAATTGGCCAATATCTCATTCCATGCCATTTGTCTTCATAATCTGCTACAACTTCTCAAAAATTGACTTTTTCTTTTTTTTACCCACATACCAATTATGTGTCAGCATTTGCTAATCACAATAGGCATTCCCGCAAGACATTCCCTAGTCCTCACCAAACATTTTTGCTGTGTGATTAGCAACATACAAAACACTACCAACATCACTGTCAGCAGCAAAGTATCTAACAAATTATCTATGCATCAAATGGATGACATTGTTTGGAAGGGCTTGCAGTCCAAATTCACAAGGAAATGAAAGAAATTAATATAAGCTACATCAATTCTCATTGTCCATGAAACATAACTATTTTTTTATTTAAGTATTTAACAGACCCTATAGTTGTTGTGTCATAGTGTTAGAAAGAAAATATCTTATATTGTTCATTAGTTAGGTAAAATGATTAATCTGGCATGGGCTACATGAGCTCCCTGCAATTTACCGGATAAATTGATTAGTCGGACAAGTAAATTACCATCTAGGTGCTTATGGGCCATGCATACACTACACTCATGTGACTATTTCTGCATGGCAATGCTAGTCAAATATATTGCATAATTTCCTTCTAATATTTATCTTTTAAACTAGCGCCGCACTTTAGTAGTGCTACACTCAAAATTTTAACATTGTTAGAGCAAGCTGCCAGGATCTATTTACTAAGGTACCAACAGCTAATTATGTGTCATGGTGTTGTATACCAATGCTTTTTCTATTTTTTTGGATTGGTAAATATGTTGCATACCAATGCTTATGCGCTAACAATCATGAACAATTGGTTAGTTGGAACTAATGTTATGCACCTAAGATACACAATTTTTCACATTCGTATAAGTAATAAAAAAGGACATGTCAATTAAAAAAGTAATAGAGCATACGACCTTTGATAGAATAGAATTGATGAAAACAATACATGTGGTCAATCCTAAATAATTTGTTGTGAATCCATAGTTGACCCCAATATTTGAAGACTAAAGCTTTGCTCACAGTTTTGATTTATTTTTCTTCTACTGTTATACTCATGAACAAGCCTGAAACTCATAATGTACACAATGCACCAAGTTACACATTAAAAAGTGAAAATATAAAGAAGACCAACAGCATTTACATTCGCTAATTGCAATTAATGCAACATAATAGTAACCAAACATGCTATCAAAGATACATCCTTTTCTTTTTGTGTTCAGGCATAACAAACTAATTTCACAATATTATATATTGCTGACACAGCAGATCAGTCAATGTGGTAAAAATTTCCCCCAGTCTTTTTAATTTGATGAAAAGACCAGTGGCCGTGATGTTTTAGAAAAATGCAATAAAATACCTTCATGCCAACTAACACTTCTAAGTTGAGTAACTTCCCATTTGTATTCCTTTTCAATCAATGATGGAATACTTCATGTCCCATTGCATTGGAGCCACAGGCTTGACACTTTTATCAAGCTCATTAAATGAATCACGTGTCTCTATGGTCAACATATGAGAAGTCTGATCCACATTGTTGCTTCTTCCAGAATGTGAATACCTAATGAAACAAACTGATACATCTTAGTAGCAAAAGAGGCCATGCACACTAACCATCAAAACAACAATCACAAAACAAATTCTGAAACAATTGAAGTTGATTAACTGAAGAAGAGAACTCACTGGATCAAAGCTGACTTCAACTCTGGAACAGAATGCAGACATTGTACTGTGGAGTTCATGTAACAGGTGTTTCCCAAATTAAATAGACCAGCACTGTGACCCTGGAAACAGAAACGACATGGGCTGAGGATCAAACCATAAGACACAGGAACATAATATCTTGATTTTAAAACCAAAGAACAAAAAAAAAATTCATACGTAAATACACGACTCACAAAGTCACACTCACACAGGATTGAACCCAAGACGTCACCGTAAAATGTGAGTGGGCCAGAGGATGTGCCATAATAGGCACCGTGTGTAATGATTTTTAAGCTGAATAGGACAAGCCCAGCCTAAATTAAGCATCACTATATCCTTCTATATTTTGTAGGGACTTTTTTTTTTTTTTTGATAGGTAACGAAAAATTTTACTAAGAAAAAAAATAGCCAACCCAATTTCATTGGGGATGTACTATGGGGGCACAAATCAAGAAACAAAATTATAATGATCAAGTAAAATAGGAAGGGAAAAACAAGAAAAAAGCGATAGAGCCACACTCCATACAAGGAGAGTATGTAAGAAAATGACTTAATCTCTAGCAAGGACTGCTCACATCCCTCAAAGCGTCTAGCATTTATTTCACTCCAAATACACCACATCAAGCAATGCGGCACAAGTCTCCAAAAATCTATATTTTCATATAAAGACTGATGTTTTCATTACTTATCAAAATTTTGAAGAGAAGATCGCCTAAAATAATTATCTACAAATTAATATTAGATTTCAATTAACCTTTTCTCCCTTTGGTCACAGATCCACAATATTCATGATTGAAAGCTATCATTAACAATACAAATAAATTTTACAATTTAAAATCATGTTTAATTTGCTTTCCCTGACTGATGTACAAAAGGAATGCAATGGTATATTATTCTGAAGTCCTAACTAGCATGAGGCTGGAGCATATGGTGATTATAGAATGAGATCAAACAACAAAAAACTTATCCATTTACACAATAGCACTGCTGTAACAGCTCAAATATATTTAAATATTCAACTTCTTAATAATACACGTGCAGACTTCCTATTACTTAGTAAAAAAAACATGCAGAATTTAGAACTGTAGAGTCATGAACTGTACCAAAGCAACCACTTGCTCTTCCTCTGGAAGATCTTGCATAAAAACAGGGCCCTTCTCTGGAGCTTTAATGATCTCATCTGCAGTTCCCATCATCATTAATTTTTGGCCCTACAAAAAATAAACGCAGCGCACCACATAAGAACAAAATATAGATGTAGAATTAAAATCTGTAACAAAGTCACTATGAAAGTAAAAGCACCTGTTTCACTCCTAATGTCGACCAATCTGCATCATCCTGCATTATCCAAATAAAAAACTTAGATTGAGAATTTAAAAGCTGCTTTTATTATGTTGCTAATGAGCTCTAGCTTAATGTTGCCTCCTCCTTTTATAAGAACAAGGCTGAACAGGTCATGCATTCAAGTCCCAGCAGGTGTGTGTCTGACTTACAAATAAATAAAATAAAAAAACTATTTTACTGAAAATTTCAATCATGCGTGAAAAGCAATTTATTGCAGATTTACTGTATGATGCACTATATTTGGAAAAATCAAGATATGGATCAATTTTAAGCAACATCTACAAAGGCATCTACTTACCTTCAGTAAACCACCCTTAACCATACTAATACATTTGTATTAATATTTTTTTTTTTACTCACTTCTGAAAATGGGGTTTGAGGTCCACTTATAAATACCCATTTGATAATTTCATCTGAAAAAGACGCGTAAAAGTTGTAGATGTTGGCATGAACCATTCTGACCTACATTCATAAATCACTAGGTAGGTTCACAATCTCCTTTCACTCATCACCATTACTTACTGGGGTTACAGTTGCATCTAGATAGAATCATGGAAATTAGTAAATCTCCAAGATGTCACTGAATAACCAGGCTTTTGCCCTTATTCATTAAAGTAAGACTAATATAAGCTATTGAAGGAATGTGACAAATTTTGTTATTTCTCAAAGCAAAGTCCAAGGAATATATTATCACCATATTTGAAAATTGAAACAAAAAATAAAAAATAAAAAATAAATAACACCAACTGCATTGTAGCAAATATAGGGAGAAACCAACTCATGTAGCAGACCGAAAGTAGTTGGAATGAGTTCATTTGAGTAGCAACATCAACACTTAAAATCATATAAAATAGTGATATCATTTCTATTATATACTTTATAGCGATCAACATCATTGCCAGCAAAATCACAACTAGTATTATTTCTCCTTTTTTTATAACTAATTCCTCTCTACTACTATTACTAGCACTGCCACTACCACTATTAAATGACTTATGATTGTGACATACCTCAAAATTTCCTCACTTTGAGATGGACAATACTTCGAAAATACATCTCCAAATCTCATGTAGGAAAGTCCAATCAGTGACCTGCCAATTCCAGTAAGATAAAGGTCAAGTTATGAACATGACAAGCTTCATTGCTTGTAGTTTGGAAAATGGATGATTAGTGACCTTTCTATACGATTCCTTAAAGCCTGTGAAAGGGCAGCAGCAACGTCTTCGGAATCCCCAGGAGCCAACCAAATTCCAGATGCAACAACTTCAAATCAAATATTATTAGTATAATCATATGGCACAAAAAGGTAATGCTATATGAAAATAGTGCAAAGAAAGTTAGAAATATTATATTATTAGTATAATCAAATATTTTTGCTCTACTTTCACACTGTTCAATTTAAAAAAATAATAATAATAATAATCTTGATATCACACTGCTTATAATACGTAAATAACTTTCTGGAACCATGAGGAAGAAACTGGAACCATGATATTTGATTAAGATTTCCCTACAGATATGGTCAATAAAGTGAAAATGATTAAACCATATACATCTCTTATAAATGATGAGGAATAGCTAATTCAGAAGAAGTAACAATAATCAATATGGAAGAAGACAACACGAATAGGATATACAAAGGCCAGATGGACAGTGAGCACCAAGCCATAAAAAAAATTTTAAGTTGCCAAATTTTTTATTGACACAATAAACTCATTGATAAGAGAGCCGAATTACAAACTCAGCACCAACCTTAAACAGGACTTTAACTTTAAACAATTATATTATCAGATTTGTGTAATCAAACATAACAGAAATCTGATAGAACAAAATGATTTGATCTAAGCGATCTTTTAAATACAGTCCAAAGAAACCACACCTGTAAGAAATGGTTCACAGCTTTTTTGACCACTGTAGGTTCATGAGGTAGTAACTGCATTGAAAAGGAATGAAACAGCAGTTCAGAAATTTAATTGAACAGCAAAACTCACGCAAAAAATCAAAATTTGCATGTGTATTACAGAGAGCTTAAAAGAAGGTGTTAATATGTCATGTAAATAAAGCATCATTAACTTATGATGTTATTGACTTCAAAAATTTTAAAACCAACGCAAAGAAACACATTCATTTTTATCAACCCAAGTAACAACAACAAAAACAAAAACTAGATTACAGTAAATACTAGAAACTTTAAAGTGCTTTGAAACACATGCCTGCGCACACGCAACTCCAAAATAGTCCTACATAGACTTATGAGTATATTTTTTCCTATTCATTGCTATACAAAAAACTTTAAAGTGCTTTGAGAATTTACTATGACATATATCTCACATGCACCATCCATAACACAAAGTAATTTGCTGCATGCATCTTTAACAAACCTCTCTTTCAAGGTTCACCAATTTTGCGTTTTTTAGCCCTCGTGTAATGTTTGGGCGGGGGAGGAGGCTGCGGGGCATCAGCCTTAGGCTCATCATCGTGCTGCAAAGACATTAGGTGCATACAATCAATATTTGGTGTAATGATAAGAGTAAATAGCATATTGCAAAATAGGCATAAACATCGTAATTAATGTTATCATACCATAGAGCTGCCTTTGTGTCCTATTTTGTGTCCACCTGTCCCACAAGTGGGTGCTCTTCTAGCACGTTGCGGTCTACCTCGTGGGGGTGACGGCTGATGAGGGGGATGCTCATCCGGTACATCAATATCTGCCTGTAGCGTGTCAATCCCAACCGGAGGTCCTAGAGGGTCGGATGAGGATGAGGTCTGTGGGTAATGATGCTCTATGTGCAGGCCAGGAGTGGGGATCATTGTCATGGGTTCAGTACGGGGTGGGTCCATGGGCAAAGTGAGTGCGCTGGAGCTAGTGGGTGGGTATAAGGGTGTCTCAGGGTGCATAGGAGGGGTCAAGGGACTGGGCTGCGAAGGTGGGGTGGGTGAAGGGACCTCAGCCTGAGGAGATACATCTACCATGGATGGAAGGACCTCAGACTGAGGAGATGCAACTGGGATGGATGGAGAGACCTCAGGCTGGGGAGATACATGCGGGGTGGGAGCATGTATCTCAGGACTACTTACAACCCGAGGGGTTGTTGCACACCGACCACGGCCCCTACCTGCACTTGTGCTTGGGTTTGCTGTAGCTGGCCGACCACGGCCCCTAGCTGCACTTGTGCTTGGGCTTACTGTAGCAGGCCGACCACGACCCCTCGCTGCACTTGTGCTTGGGCTTACTGTAGCAGGCCGACCACGGCCTCTAGCTGCGCTTGTGCTTGGGCTTGCTATATCACGCCGACCGCGGGTCGGTGTAGTTACGGGTGCTGCACTTGTGCTTGGGGCTGCAGTAGTTACGGGTGCTACACGTGCCTGCCCAGTGGTTGCAGGATCACCACCAAGCCCAGCCACATTATATAGGATGCGCCGAACATGGTTGTGTTCTCGGCTGCCTGCAGGAAGCCATTTCAACAACGCTAAATGGCTTTCAATCTGAAACAAAGAAAGAACCAGTACAATCAAAATTTTTCACATTTATGTAACAATTATAAAATGCATAATATAGTACTTATTACTCTACTTAAATACGAATATTTTTCCTAAATAACAATAAATATTAAAAAATTTAGTTCGTTGTCCCGTAGCAAAAAAATATGGAAAACTAGCATCTTGAGTGTCTAAAACTCGAGTTCCAACATAAAAATCGAGTTGTTAAGTCTCGATTTGTAAGCGGATGGGTGTGATGTGGAAACAAATCCACGTGGAAATCGAGTTTTAAAGACTCGAGTTCCATAAACGTCACTATAGGGCTTAAAAATGGAGTTATAAATAATTTTTGCAGGAAAACGCCGCTATAGGGCTTAAAAATATCACTATAAGACTTAAAAACGCCACTATAGGGCTCTCTAAACCTGGTATTGAACACTTATAAAAAATTTTTTCAGGAAAACGCCGCTATAGAGTTTTAAAACATCACCATAAGACTTGAAAACGCCACTATAGGGGCGATCAAACTAAAATTTTTTTTGCCCTTTACAGTGGTATGTCTGCTCATTCCCCCACTTAAATACTCATCTAAACTAAGAACAGAAAGTTTGATTATGAGTCATGCAACAGAAAATCTTTTTAATTGGATGTTAGTCAGATCAAACCAAATTTGTTGACAGAAGAAATCAATTGATTCTACGTTCGTACATGTACTAAATAAAAAACAAAGCAAGCAATAAAATATAATTAGAACACATTACCATCTGATGTAATCTAGCGCTGTTGCGGTCGACATACTTTACAGTGACCGGACGATACCATTGGTAATAGTCATGATCGCGGTCCATCTCACCAGTATGAGGAGGTGCATGGCAAAGTCGTCGTTCTCTACTATTCCATGAAATGATATACGGTTCATGCTCCTGCCTCCAATTCTTGTCCACCTTCCCACGCAAGTCTATTCTATGCAGCCTTTCATTGTACACAACATGGTCAGGCCGCCCTTGCGCCAACCCAAACTGTCGAAGGACACGGTCCGGGTGGTGTGTCTCCACTATGCAAAAACACACAAGCGGCACCCTTGCTGTCCACGTACCCCTCCCTGCAACGCAAAAGTCAGGAAGGTGGAGGAAATGTGCCTCGTATGGCTGCCACACAATCTACAATAGAAACAAAAAACAATTATCATAGCATCTTAAAATGTGAAACAAGGGAGAATACATAGATACAAGGAAAAACAAAAATTAAAACAGAAGATATGTTAAAGTATGAAGCAATCATATTCTTAAGAAAAATTAACATAAACGAACAAAACTTTTGAATATTATTACCTGGTTTGGCTGCATTGTAACTAATTGCTCACGATAGTAAACCAAGGCCATCCCGGATGGCCTACTCTTCGAGCCTGGCACCCGCACCCATCTACAGTTACGAGCGAATAACATAAGATAAGTAGCTACTTAGTTACTAAGAAGAGTACATTGCATAACACACTAAATATCAAAAAAATACTTACTTAAAGGCAAGTGGAGCATACGGCCACGGGCCGTAATCACATCCAGGTGGGGGCTCTATCCTCGGGCACAAGAATGGCAACCTTGCCCATGCCCAATACTGGACCAAGGTGCACGCCCCACCAATCTGCGATGCCCCTTTCTCGCTTGCTCGGCACAGCTCTCTGTACAACCAAGCCAGGCAACCACTGCCCCAGCTATACTGCGGCGGATCATTCAGGTTCCGCAGTTGCTCCAAAAACATCAGATGCACCCTATCTCCCGATTTGTCCATAAAAAGCTTATCCCCTAGTAGCGCTAAAATATAGCACCGGGCATACTTGTGTATCTGAATTTCCGTTGCATCATCAGGCAGTGGCGCTGCAACGGCCTCAAGAAGGCGGCTGATCAGAATTCTTTGCCCCACCAAAGTTTTGTTGTCATTCGCCGGAGTAAAACCAAGAAACTCGTTGCAAACAGTGCTCCAAGTTCCATCTAACACAGCAGTCGGCCCAACCAAGACCTCACCGTCTATTGGAAGTCCGAAAATGACCTCCACATCTTGTAGGGTGATTGACATCTCACCGTGTGGAAGATGGAACGTATGAGTCTCCGGCCGCCATCGCTCAACTAGGGCCGTTATGAGGCAATTATCTATCTCTCTAGAAGGGGCCCTAAACAATCCTTCAAGCCTTAGCAACTTGATAATGTCAATCACCCGATTATCTCGCATTTGAACCTTTGGCATCTCCTTAGTGCGACCACGGCACATAAGTGGGCCCGGGTCCTGCAAAATCAATAAAAATTATAGCAGTTGTTAGAACTATAAATACAACTTTGAAAGAACTTGCTAACTAAAAGTCAAAGATAACATAAAAATTAAAGCAGTTGTTAGAACTATATATTTCACCTCTCCATTCCAAATGTCCTCCGATCGATGATGTCGTTGTCGTGTCAACAATGACCCAACACTAGGACCAGGCTCCAAGATCTGTGGCTCCTCATCAATCTGAGGCTCCATACTGCAAAGAGTGGTACATATTTAATTAATTAAGTAAATAAATAAAAATTTTAATTATTTAATTAAATAAATAAAATAAGAGAGGATAGCACTACCAAATATGAACAAAGGATACAAATCAAGATGACACTCTAGATGCAAATTCCTAACGCTTTCAATTGAAAGAATAAGAGAATAGCAGGGATAAACTTAAAGAACAGCACATAAAATACTATACTTAAGTTTGTCCTATTCCTTATAACCCATATTTCAAGCTATATTTAATACTTTTCAAGCAGCCCACCGTTAAACAACAAGACTTTTTTTTTTTTTTTTTTTTGAGTTCATTTAAACAACAAGACTAGTAATATTTGATTAAAAAAAAAAAACAAAACAAAACAAAACTAGTACTGTGATACAAATTTGTCACCAAACTGTCAAATTTTAACATTGATGACTTATAAGGTAAGGGATATGGTACTAGTGCACAGTAAGAAGACCACGACAGTTAGAATCAACTATTCAAAAAAGTTCAAATCAGATAAACAAATTACATTCAATGAATCAACATAGAAAGTTATCAAAAGTGTAGTAATTATTTGGTATTTAGCAGTATAAGGAAATTGTATTATCTTCTCTCATATTATAGTAAAATTTACTAATTAAATTCATAACAAAATCTGCCATGTATATGAGAAGGTGGAATATCACCTAATTGACATTTTCCATAAAATTTATGACTAATATTAAATTCGGGTAGTCTCAACTAATAAATAAACTAATACTTTTTAATTGAATACTAATAACAAATTATAAATTTTAAGGCTAGTTTTCTACAATTGAAAATAGTAACAAAAATTGACCTAACTCTAGTAAAACACCAAAAATTATAGTACATCAATCCTTTAATATATCCTTTTATTTTCGGTGAATAAGACTTATCATTAAAAGAAAAGGAACCTACAAGACACAGTACAAAAGCAGGGAACAAAATCATCCCAATCATGAATCCTTGGGGAAAATTCAGGGATGGAATATATGAGGATTTTTCCTTCAAAGTTACACAATACAATGGGCACCAAAACCAGCTTTTTCTAAATAGCATGTGATTAACATGACCATTCAACAACAGAATCTAAAACAATTATAGTTCTAGACTTCTAGTAGTAATAGTACTATTTTCAATGACCCATTGTGGGGAAGTCGATGTCATTTGAAATTCCTGAATCACATTTAGTGCATCTCCTTCACAAATAACAAATTTACCCACTAGTTCTACTATCCTTAGCAAAATAAATACAACCCAGAATACTTTTAGTGAGCTGCCTAATGGAGTCTATGAATTATTATATGGTTTTACTAACAATCTTACTTATCAACAAATATCTAATTTATGGTCCGTTTAGGATTAGCCAATGGAGTCTATGAACCATTGGCTATAACCAAAAATTACTATAAACCAATTTTAAACAAAACCCAAATGGGCATGTATCAAAAGCAACTGAAAACCCAATTAATCCACAACCCAGAAACAAAAACAACAGCAGCAACAACTCCTTCAGTCAAAATAAGTTCTAACATTTACATTTCTAACAATGTGTAACCCACCATGCAAAAAGCCTAATTCTATAACATAAATTCAGCAAAGGAGGAACAGAGAATTACCTAGCAAGCGAGATGATGAATCACGACGAAAGCGAGATGAAGAACGACGGCAGCGAGATCGAGATGAAGAACGACGGCAGCGAGATCGAGATGAAGAACGACGGCAGCGAGATCGAGATGAAGAACGACGAAGAACGACAGCGAGACGAAGAACGACGAAGAACGAGATGAAGAACGACAGCGAGTGAGTGGGATTTTGAAAGTCTGAAAGTTTGGGAGTGAGAGTGAGTGAGAGTGATTGTATAAAGACTGTTTCTGAAACTGGGTTAAAATGAAACGTTAAACATAACTCGAGTTTTATAAACTCGAGTTCTTCAACATTTCCACGTGGACACCTCTGTCCAGATCAGCAAATGAGGAAAACCAGATCTCGAGTTTTGAAAACTCGAGATGCTAATATTACATATTCTTTCCGAACCAGGCAACTAACGAAATTCTTTGTACATTATAGTTATTTAGCAAGGGTGTCCCGGATTGAACAAATGTGTTTTGGCTTTGCACTTTCCTCTCTCAAGTCTCAACCACAAAACTCTTTTCCCTTTCACTTTCCTCTCTCAAACACCTTAAACCCTTTCACACCACTACTCTTAAACCTCGTCCCCGCCGACCACCGTTGGCTTGAACTCCTCCGTCCTCACCCAACTACACCACCACCATGGGACCCACGTCCGTCAGCTCCCCCCCTTCGTCGTCGCTGATAGTGAACCCACATGATGTGGAACCAATATAAGCCGCTACAGCTCGGCGGAACCTAGCGAACCTACCTTCTGAAGGCTAATTGGCGGTGGGTAAGGAAATTGTTGTTATAATTTTAGCTAATAAACGTTGTAATTTTCCCAAAATCTGCCATCCCCATTTCATCTGCAATTTTAGGAAATAAATGTTATAATTTTCAATGGTTGCTTAAGAAAAGGATAATCTACATTCTACCATTCTTTCTAACAAAACAGCTTTATTCAGTTTTTTTCAAACTTCCTTTTTTAAACTGTGTATAAAAAAAGTTAATTTATATGATCGGATCGGATATTGTTAGAACTTAGAAACATCAAGGTGTTGGGGCTTTGGAAGTAATGGAGATATCTCTGACAGCTTAAACCCAAATTAAAGGTTGGGTGATGGATTCTTTAAAACAATGGAATGAATAATGGAGATGATAAGGGAATGAAATTGTCGATCATCTTGATTTTCAGTTCTTATTTTTTTTCTAAGTTTTTTAATTTTTAGTTTCTAACTCATACTAAATATATATCTAGGACATGGACACATAGTAAAACCATCACAACTGGACCACAAAACAATCTAATTAGTTTAGCATACATTCATATGCATAGTCAAGTTAAACATTCTATATCAAATTTCAAAATGTGTTACTTGGTAAAAACTTTTCTCAGCAATTATTAAGCACACATTGGAAAATGCTAAATATTTTGGAAATCAATTCCAAGTGTTGCTAATAGCTTGAATCTCCTATATGATATAAGAAAGAGGGGTGAAAAAAAAAACCCATCCTTGTGTTGATCTCTTTTGTTTTTTGCTTTTTTTGTTTTTTGCTTTTTTTGTTTTTTGTTTTTTGTTTTTTTGTTTTTTTTTTTTATGGTTCCAAAAGATATCTCAATAGTCCGAGTTTGAAGTATAAAGTTGCTGGTATAATAATATTTATATGATTATATCTTCTAGTGTGTCTCTTTAGCATTTGTGCAGATGTATGTTCAGGAAAATTGGTCAATATGTAACTACTATAAAATCAGTCTCCCCTTGTAGATTTCCTACATTTATGTTAGGGATATATGGTCAAGGGCACATAGCTTGCTGGTTAGCCCAGTGATATTCATTAGACTTCTAGAAAGCAAGAAGTGCCATTTCTTTTCAGAAGAAACGACATTTTTTCTATTAAACAAATAGAAACCTCAACATAATGTATCTTTGAAATAAATATAGAATACATCTGCTGTTATATTTAGGTTCTTACCACATGGCAATTCTTTATGTGAGATTGCTTTACAACATCTTGGTTTGTTGAAAAGCTATGGTGATTATTATATTTATTCTT
>CM032335.1:41315254-41467229 GCA_019022515.1 Quercus aquifolioides | reverse complement strand
TGTCAAAGATGAGCTCATTTCTGCTTTTTGTGAGCACCCTGCTAATTGGGGTGAACATCAGTATACATCATGTAGACCTTTTGCTAAAGGTCCTAGATTCCTAAACATGGTGATGACTTTTGTACTCCATCCACTCTCTCACTACAACTCCATCATAGAGCCTCGTGCTCGATTTTTGTTATCTCTTCTTGAGCATCTTACTAGATTTTCCTTCTCATTTCATTCTTTCTATCATAGATGTTCATTTAGATTCGACATCCCGTGATAAGCTTATCTTTCCTTCTGCTATCACGAGGATCTTACGCCATTTTTTTGTCCCTTTTCCTGTGTCCGACCACTTCACACACATTTGTGCCATAGATGACGCTACCGTAAAATGTAGTGAGGCTCAGTTTAGGTCGAGACAGCCGGATTCCACTCCTTCCTCCTGTTCAGCTCCATCCAGATCTGCTCTATCTACATTTGCTCCTTCTTCCTCTATGAGCAATGTATCTCTTGGAGACATCATGGCGCAGTTGCAGCACATGGATACTCGCCTCAATACACTCTCCACGGAGTTGTATCAGGTGAATGTTCGTGTTGGTCGTATTGCATGACAGCAGGCGACCATGGGTGGGTTTGCTTCTAAGGCTACTCCTTCACCACCTCCTCCAGCGGCTTCTGACTTTGCGGATGATGATAATGATGGTGATGACGATGACGCTTCGGATGATGATGGAGATGCTAGCTCTACTGATGAGATGTCTACTTGACACTCTACCCTTTGTCACTCGTGACAAAAAGGGGGAGTAGTTTTGGGGATATGAGAGTAGTCATCTTAGGGGGAAAGTTAGTATAGGACATTTTTTATAGGGGGAGTGTTGATTCTTGAGGGATGTAGTGAGGTTATGATGTATCTTTTTTTTTCTTTTTTTTAGATATATTGTTCTTGTATATGAGGTCTTGTGACCAGTTTTACATACATTGTACTTATTTTCTCTATATATGTGGATGTATGTTTCTTTCACCTATCTCTACATGTGTTGTTTCTTTTCTATCTTTATACACATGATTCTTATACTTGTATGCAATCTATTATTTCTATTTCACACAAGATGCCTTGATGAGTTTTGTTTAAAGTGTTTCAGAAATACAGGTTGTCAAAGTCTACTTGCCATAAACTCTTTTCTTGCAAAGTTTTTCAAGGGTTTGTGATAGGATAGATTTTATTATATTCAACAAGTGAGTATGAGTTGAGTGATTTATGACTTCTCTCATATGTTCATTTGTTTGTTCTGGTTTTGTCACTGATCGCCAAAGGGGGAGATTGTTAGGACATATGTGTTTTCACTTGTTAAGAACATATGTCATTTGTTTATGTAAATTGGCTAATCCTTTGACAAAACGCACTCTACTTGTAATTGGGTAGTTCTAGGTGTTTTTAATACTTCAAGAAACAAGGTTTCAAGATCAAGTGTTGAAGTCATCAAGTCTGTCCAAGAAAAATAAGCTGAAGTGTAAATTCATTAAAGCTCGACACCTGCTCGATAGCTCCTTGACACCTTACTATCTGTCGAGATTTATAAAATCAAATTTTCTGATATGATTTCTTGGGATCCGTGAATGTGTCTTTGGGCCTTCTTTTCTCCTAACCCTAGACATATAAAAAGATTATTTTAAGAGCCGTCAAATTGTACACAAGTTGCAAAAGCATTGAGCAAACTCTGTTCAAGAAATTTTGTGATCAAAGACGAAGTTCTTGACCTAGTTCATCTCTTCTGAAGAAGTTGCTGTGTATTTGCACCAAAGGGTTTTGTGACCAAGCATCTTCCTGATCTTCATCGTGTAGGATGAACTGAAGAACTTTGCAGCCAACCTCTCCTTCTAAGTTGGTGTTGAAGTCGCATACTGGGATCCGCGCATTGGTTAGTCACGTACTTGGGAGCCATGCATCAAAAGGGAGAATTGTCACTACAGATCAAGTCCAATTGGGTATTGGGGTAAGGGTTCAATTGTAGGTTGGTAAGGTACTTGGGATTCCTTTACTTGTAACCGCTTGATTTGATAATAGTGGAGTTTCGGGAGTGGTGACCTGAAAATCACCCGGTGGGGTTTTTGCCGTAAGGGTTTTCCCCATTCGTAAACAAATCACCGTGTCATTTAATTTCTGCTGCATATTTAGTATATTGGTGATTTGTTTGTGCTTCCTCATGTTTGCATGTTAAATTGATTAATTAATAACTTGGCTAATTAATTAATTGGTTTAATCACAAGGGGTCATTCAGTTTGTGGCCTATCACAGACGACAATTGATTTGTGATAGTGTTAAATTCGTTCAGATGTTGTGCTACTGATGCATTCTTTGCCATCTTCAAATTGAACAGTTTCTTCATCAGATGCACCTTGTTGTTTGCTGACAGCTTTTCATACATACCAGACAAAGCCTTTATCAGATTTGCTGTGGTCTTCTCCTTTACAACATTGTGTGCAACAGACCTAGACAGAGTTAACCTGATAACTCCTAGTACCTGTTTGTCAAGAAGAGCCCATTTTTCAGCCTTCATCGTCTCAGGTTTTGTCCTCAAAAGAGGCAGATGCAATTTCCTCCCATAGAGATAATCTTCAATCTGCATCCTCTAATATGCGAAGTCTGTGCCATCAAACTTTTCTATTCCAGAAGCCTTTCCTGCTTCCTCTGCCATTACTCCCACTCAAACCTAACCCTAGGCTCTGATACCAATTGTAGGAGGGATAAATACCTTGGGGGGGTTTAGGCCTTTTAGGTTAAAGTGTGTCTCTATATATTATATTAATTACCCAAGGAAGCTCCCCAAGGTGTTTAACCCGAAATTGCCTACGACAACCCAATCCCCCAATTAATATTCCTTGGTAGTGAGGTCATACCAATCACTATGATCAGGCGAGGACTATTCTCATTATTAATGCTATCATGGTAACTTTTACCAAACAAAAATAATTTGCCGTTCTTCCCTTAGCCTCTAAGTAATAATGACAGAGCTCTATAGGGAGATTAACATTACCCTTAGTCTAGTGTACACCATTGCCTAGACTCTATGTGAGTCACCAAGTAACTCCACGGTTGCATGGTCGTTCTCAATGTAAAAACACATTTCATCCATCATTAAGAAGTTTAACCTGTAGTACAATTAAACACCCTCTGTAGGGAGCAAGGCATATACACCAAGGTGAGGTGCCTAATCACACTACTATAAACTGGCAATGGAGGCCGTGAGACTCAACCCTTGAATCTCTCTCCCACTAGAAATTTTAAAACAAGTGGATTGTCTTAAAAACATTGCGATCTCATCACAACTTTAACCCTACACATCAAATGTGTTTAATTGTTTAAATTCGAAGTGATTTGACTAAGTCACGTTACAATAGTGTAACAAATATTTACGTAATCACAAAGAAATTTAATCATGTAATCCGTGAAGTAAATACCCTTCGCTTGGAATGCAAGGCTCAAGGCCAAGACAAGGTACCTACTCACATTGCAATAAGCTTAACAAAAGGGTTATTTTAAATCCAACACTCTCACTTGTTATTTGGGTTTTCTTTAGAATATTGTGATCTCATCACAATTTATAATCTTGCACTTGTTAAAGACTCTAATCTCATTAGAATCACTAACTAAAATGGAAGTCCTAAACTATTTAGGATTCCATATACTTTAATGGATCAAAAAATTAGTTATATAGAATTCTATCTTTAACTTACTTGATAAAGAATTCTAATCTCATTAGAATCTATATAACTTTTAGCTTTAATCTCATTAAAAACTTTAATTAAAATAAATTAAGGACTTTTAATCATACAACAATTCCAATCTCATTAGAATGTTTCTTAAAAGACAAGTACTAAACTAATTAGAACTAAGAGTTCTATTTAACTAATATCTTTAATCTCATTAGGTCTCTTAATTAGATAATGATTAATAAATGTCCTTAACTTTTAAGGACTATAAAATTAATCACTTTATATAGAATTATGGGTAAACTCATCACACATAGCTTTGCTTTTTATCAATGTTTTAACACTTGATCAACACCAAAAAAAAAAAAAAAACACCTTTTGATTTTATAAATAAAGATTTATATATCAAACATTATGGTTTTCAAGATGAAGAGCAAGAACCCTAATATGCTAGAAACCCTTGAAAATAAAATCCTTATCTCATTAGGAATAAATTTCATTAAAGGAATACTTTAATCCAAATAAAGTTAGGTCTTGAATCCTATTTAATGTTAAAAGTCGGCACTGTCACTATAGCATATACCATGGCACCGTCACTATAAATCATGGCATATTAATTCCAACGTTTAATCACAAACGGATCAAATGGAATTAAAACATGTTTATAAAATGGCCAAGGAAACAAATGTGTTAAGGATTCAATCTTGATAACATATAAATCATATCAAACTTTATCTATAATATACGGATTCAATAGATATAAGGTACTTCAATCCTTATGACATACGGATTCCACATTATCAATGTGTGTATATATATATATATATATATTAATCAATTCATGAATACAAGCTTATCCAAAAGAGTAATACTCGTATTAAAAACAAGTATTACTTCATAAATAATAATACCTATCCGATCCCACTTGCAATATATATTAAATATTAATTGATGGGACCAACGAACCTTCTTGCCCAGACGATACTATAAGCCGCCTTTGTCTACCTTCTCGCGTCATGGACGAAGTAAGGTAAGCCACTTAATGAAGGATTAAATGCCTCGGACAGTTACAGGACAGGCTGTTAGACCGTTGGAAGCTCATTAAAACCTACATCACTGAGCCTAAAGGCATTAAAGCCACAATAAATGCCACAACGGCTAGGAGCAATAAAGCCATATATAAACACCTCCCAAGACCTAAAAAGGTACACATTATGATATTCTAATACGCCATTGTTCTCTAAAATAAGCCTTCACACACTAACTTTATCATCAGAGACTTTTTGGCAGGCACCACACTAGTGACCACCTAAGGAAGGCCTTTAACGATGATTGCAGGCACAGGGATGAGGTTGTTGACTCATCTGGACGAGTCTACTCGACTGACGATTTTTGTTTCACCAGTTGGTGCTGTTTGTGGGGATGACATTTTCGTACCTAGGTTCGAGAATGTAGTTCCATTCAACTCACAAGTCCAGATGGAGTCCAACACTCCCCAAGATTTTGTAGCATTAGCTCTACTAATCCAAACACTCACAGTGAGCATGGAAGAGCTTACTAGACAAAACCAAGAAATAAGATTGTGGCTGCAGCAAAAGGAGAACCGGTCTGGGACCAACTGGGATGACGATGAGGATAGCCAAAGAAGGGACGAACGCCGATGACTTGCCACTCCAAAAGAATCAAGCTTGGACCTTATCAGGGAAATGAGAAAGGAGACGGACTAGCAGAGGAGTGCAATCAAGGAAAAAGCAGACCGAAGCCTAGACCATATGGTTAGGAGGACAGATTCACCCTTCACCATGGCAGTCCTGGAATGCCCAATGCCCTTAAAGTTTCGCCTACCACAGCTCGAGCTGTTTGACGGGCTAAAGGATCCTTTGGATCACCTCAACACCTTCAAGACAACTTTGGGTCTTTAGCAGCCCCCCGACGAGATATTATGCCGCTCTTTCCCCACTACTCTCAAAGGAGCTGCGAGGGTTTTGAGCAGCTGGGCAACTCCTTCTTACATCACTTCGTTGGAAGACAACGCCCAAAAAGGCTGGCAGACCACTTGCTTACAATTAAACAAGGAGAAAAGGAGACCCTAAGGTCATACATGTAGCGTTTCACCCGAGAAACTTTTGAGGTGGACGAAGCAGATGACGAAGTGCAGTTGATGACCTTTAAAGCCGGATTGAAGTTTAGGGAGTTCATGGTCTCACTCGCGAAGAACCCCTTATGGACGATGACAGAAATGCTCTTGTAGGCACAGAAGTACATGAATGCCGAGGACGCCCTGGCAGCAATTGAAGAGGTAGAAAAGCCCAATGAGAGGGAGAGAAAGGGTGACGACCGGAGAACGAAAAAGGGAGCGGACATATCGTCAAAATGCTGAGCGGTAAAATTCTCCACTTCAATATGTCTTACACAATTAATACATATCAACACATCAACTAGAAGTCTCCACTTCCATGATCAAGACAAACCATCTTCGTTGATGAGTTACAGTCTTCGTAGATGAAACACCCAATTTCATCACCGACGAACTATATTTTGAGTTTACAAGGAACTTGTGATTTATATCTTCTATAACTAAATCACATACAATGCATCTTAAGGACTATGATAATGTCTCATTAGTTCATTTATAAATAGTCTCATATAATTAAACAATTTAATTATTTATAACATGCCGATAAATTGGATTTTAGGGCACAAACCCTATCATGTGGGTCACATTAGATGATGCGTTTTTTCTTTTGGTTGTGCGGCTATTAGTGATGTTGATGGTGCCGAGCATGGGTTGCACTAGATTATAAGTGTTTTTTTTTTTTTTTTTTTGGTTGTGAGGCTATTAGTGGTGATGATGGTGGTGGGTTCTGGGTTTGCCACTGGTGGTGGTGCATTATTTGTTGTTGTTGTTGAGTTTGCTATGTTGTCCTAGTAGCTTATACCAAAGTGATGAAGAAGCTCAATACGTAGGTGTTGTCAATTGCTAGACTTAGTGTGAGTTTGGAAAAAATTAAAAAATCAACTTATTTTACTATTTAGCTTATTTTTGTTACTATTTATGGGTCTCACTGCACTTTTTGGTACTATTCATAGATCTCACTGTACTATTTCAACTAACTTTTACCTTTATTTACAGTACTATTCATGGTGGTGGGCATGGGTTGAACTAGATTATAAGTTCCTTTTTTTTTTTGGTTGTGAGGCTATTGGTGGTGATGATGGTGGTGGGTTCTGGGTTTGCCACTGGTGGTGGTGCATTATTCGTTGTTGTTGTTGAGTTTGCTATGTTGTCCCAGTAGCTTATACCAAAGTGATGAAGAAGCTCAATACATAGGTGCTGTCAATTGCTAGACTTAGTGTGTGTTTGGCAAAAATTAAAAAGCCAGCTTATTTTACTATTCAGCTTATTTTTGTTGCTATTTATGGGCTTCACTGCACTTTTTGATACTATTCATGGGTCTCACTGTACTATTTCAGCTAACTTTTACCTTTATTTACAGTATTTTCAGTAAAAAATTTTCAGTTTTAACAAAATAAGCGAATCCCAAATAGACCCTTAAAATAGGGAAAAATTCACCAACAATCTTCTGCCTTTTCATGCTTTCCTCCTATTACTTGCTTTTTAGTCCCTCAATTAAGCAGGTTGTAGAGTAGGAGTGCAATTTTTTCTGTGGGTGTGGGTGTGATTGTTGGTAGTACTGTGGAAATTAATGATGGTGTTATGGTAAATTTTTAATTAAAAGGTAATAGGAAAAAAAAAAAAAAACATACTAGACCAAAAAAATGATGCCAAACAAATGTAAACAGCTTTTTAAGTTGTGCCTTCTCAAAAAAAAAAAAAAAAAGTTGTGAAAATGGGCTACCCATAAAATATACTTGTTATAAAGTAAAATTTTTCCTAGGTAGTAATCACTATTTCAATATATAATTACAAGCATGTGCCTCAGTCATGCCACCCAATGACCTCAAATAGTTAATATAATAAAAGCCTGTCAGCACAAGCCGGCGGTGGAGAATGACGATAACTGGAAAACAAAATATTAAGGCAAGTTGGGTCAGCTTCTTCCTTGGTCCTAGATTCTGTTCTAGTTCTCAAATCTCAATCCTTCAAAACGGTCTAGATTCGCATCCCAGAATGATGAGGGGTCAAGGTCAAAGACCTTGCCATAACGTCTTCGCATGGCGTGTTTTTCGAGAATACGGTCACATGGAGCGAGGTGTAGCACCGTCGTGTATGAGCGTGTCATCGGCCTGGTGGTGTGTCAAGAAGTCGAGGCCGTCTTCTGCGGCAGCGATGGTGAGTTGTTGGGGGAAGCAAGTGACGCGGGGCATGAAGAAGGTGCGTGTGCCGCAGAGGAAAGATATAAAGCAAAGGAAAGTGACCATGGTGAGGTAATAAAGGTTGGATCTCTTGGTATTGAAAGGCAACAAATAGTACAGAGGATTTGGCCAAGCCATTGAAACCAAACTCTAAAACCCCCCAGAGAGAGAGAGAGAGAGAGAGAGAGAGAGAGGGGGGAAAGAAGGTGTGGCGTAATATGTGTGGGTTGTGTGTATATATGGTAGAAGTGGCAAAACGGGCGAGTCGGGTCGGGTTCGGATCGGGTCAATCAAGTTGCGGGTCAAAACGGGTCATTTTTAAATGGGTCAAACGGGTTGCGGGTCAAGTCGAGTCGCAGGACGGGTTGAGTTAACCCGTATTTTTCAAACAAATTTTTTTTTTTTTTTTAAATAGATGCAATTTGTCAATTGTTTTTTGAGTTCCTTAAATGTGATTAGATTCTCATTGGTGATACTGTTACCACTTATCAATTACCACTAAACACTTGATACCTAAATTTGGTGCAACTCTTATTCCAGCTTTCTAAAAACTGATCTTGGTATAATCTTCGATTTGTTTAAAGTAGGAAGAGAAAATGAAGGTGGCAAGTAAAGAATGACAAACTATAATGGAGTACATAACATATTTAGTGAAGAAGAATAAGTAAATATCTTATAAGAATTACACCTCAATCTCAATCTACTCAACGTTGGTAGACGTGGCAAAACGGGTGGGTCGGGTCGGGTTTGGGTCGGGTCAATCGGGTCGCGGGTCAAAACGGGTTACGGGTCAAAACATGTCATTTTTAATCAGGTCAAACGGGTTGGGTCAAAAAATTTTGACTCGTTTTGCCATGTCTAATATATGGTCCATGGAGTTGGGTCCTTGATGGTAACTTCCGTATTTTTGGAGCTTTCAAGGTGTGGAATTTTGGGTGTTGGTTGGTTTGTCATCAATTCAATTGTTCCCGTGATAAGCCAACGGGGGCTTGGCTGAGTGGGTAAGGCTCTAACGCTTCGTGCACCACACTTAGGTTCGAGTCCCGTTGCCCGCAGGTTTCCGTTGGTGGGTAAACTTAGTGGTGAGGTGTACTCACAAATGTGAGGTGACTCCTGCACAGGTGTAGGCTACTCTTCAGCTGAGTAGGTCTCCACCTGGCTCCCTGCCCGGGGGTGTAATATGACCATAAAGACCCCCTTTTTTCTCCTTCTCAAAAAAAAGAAAAAAAAATTGTTCCCGTGATAAGTTATGTAATCAAACCAAAGAGGAAAGAGAAGTTATGATTGGAATAATAGCTCAATCATATCAATTAAAATTTATAAATAAAAGAAAGAAAACATTTTATTAGTATATAGAAATTATTTTATTGATTTATTAGCAATATGAGTAAATTAACTATCTTACTAAATTAATTAGTTACATGATAATTCTAAAAAAAAGAAAAAAGTTACATGATAAAAATACATTAATTGTAAGTGTAAAGCATAATTGTGCTAAGCTACATGGCTTAAAAATGACATGTAGTTCATAAAATTTACTATATTAAAACACAAAACTATGATAAATGTTCAACATAAATTATCATAATGTTTAAATGGAGTACTATTTAAATTTATTGAAAATTAAGCCATTGAAATAAATTATGATAATCCTAATGTTTTGGTAATAGACTTTTATTTAAACTAAAATATCTCGAATATGTAACCACTTGTCATATAGATAAGATAACTAATGACACAACTACAACTTTTGCACCTCATTTTTTTCGTTGTACATTTAAAAATATTTTTAGATGTTTGGTCTGACATGTAAAAATTTTCAAACACAAATTACTAAAATCAGTGGCTCATTCACCAAAGTAGGCAGTCTAGCAACTGGATCACCGATACAGCGGCATCGCCCATCGAACTGACAACCCAACCACTAAATATGGGAGAGCTATTGCATGTTTTTATCAAATGTTTTACCAAGTGTTTTTTAGTAAAACATTTTGCAAAATATTTTACAATCAATGGAAAACATTTTCAAGTTTAACTAAATTTTATAATATAATAAACACAATAAAGTATTGAAAAATTGTTCTTCATAAAATATTTTGTAGCAAAACAAACTAATAGAAGTTAATTTTTTTTTATTATATAATATATGATTGGTAATAATTAGTAATTTTTTATTCTAATTTTATTTAAATGTAATTTTTCCTAAAGTCCATTGGCCAGGTCAATGATCTTAGCACCAATCGTACCATGTAGGAAAAAAATTGTTTGTTTCTAAGGATTTATTGCTTGTCAATTTGTCATTTCATATGTATTGTGTGGTGGCGGTGGTGACAAGGGAGTTGAACCGTTTTGAAGGGGTTTGAATCAAGTTGTGGGGTCTGAACTCTGAAACTTGGAATACAAAGGCCAAAGATGAAAATCCACAAAGACAAAGTTAAAAAGATTACACAAGTACAGATAATAAGGAACGGTTCAGCAATAAGGTTGTAGGTTGATACATACAATTTAGCCAGGGGCCGCGCACTTATTCAGTGGATTAAAATGAACTCCTGCCTTCAAAAAATTTATACATATATATATATATATATATAATATTTTTTTTGTTAGTTTAATACTTTAATTTATTCATAAAATATTTTTGCACACTCTAACTAAAATTTTGCACACCCTTATTACAAGTATTTCCAACTCTACCAGTAAAAAAGTAAGTGTTTGTGAATTATAAGTGTCAATATTTTTTTAAATTTATATTATGTGTGTGAGTGTGTCTAATATTGATTATGTATATACTTTTTGTTATAATGTTATTTGTGTGAATTATGATGTGTGTGGATGTTTGTGTGTATAATATAAATATAATATAAATTTATATAATTTAATAATTAGGAAATCGAGATGGTTTGTTATATGTGTATGCATTGTTATCATGTTATAATAACTTTTTGTTATAAAGTTAGTAAAATTCAAGAAAAAAATTGTAAAGTTAGTGATTGTCCAAGCATTTGATTGGATAAGTAAACACATAGTGTATAATTTTATGTATGAATGAGTGTAGTTGTGTACGTCAATAATTAATACAAAGTTATTCTTCAAAAAAATAAAATAAAAAATAATACAAAGTCTATGAGTTTAGTTTAAAATATTTTTATAAAAATAATAACAAATAGATAATAACAACCGCATAAAAATAAAAATGTTAGATAAACTTGACAAAATAAAATGGTCTTAGGCTCAGAGCTGTCCATGGGTCGGGCCGAGTCGGTTTTGGACCCAACCCGGAACTGACCTGCTGGCGTCGGGTGAAAAGCGGAGGGATCTGAAATTGACCATCGGCGTTAATCAGTTGAGTCGGTTCGGGTTCTGGTGATGCTCGGGTCAATTGGGTCAGTTCGGTCGGTGGAGAGGAGTTGCCGGATCCTGCAAATGTCGTTGGAATCTTAAAAAACTCACTCCATTTGCACCGAAAATCGCCGAGATCACGAGATCACCACCGAATCTAGACGAAGAACTCGAGATCTCCACCCAATCTGGGCTGAAATCGTGAGATCTACACTGGATCTAGGCGGAGAACTTAAGATCTCCACTCGATCTGGGCATACAAAGGGAGATCTCCACTAAAACTGGGCTGATATGAGAGAGAAAAGGAGGAAAATCAAACAAAATCTACCTATTCTTCGATCAGGTCGGCTCTGGCAGGTTGAGAGAAGTGAAACCAAAACTCGAACCGACGAGGGTTGGGTTTCATTGGACAAAACAGTAACCGACCGCGGTGGCGCTCGGGTCGGTCGGCTTTCGATTCGAGTGGCAGCGGGTCGAGTGGGTCCTGGACACCCTTAATAGCTATCCACATTGGCAATAAATATTCATAATGAACTATCATATAATAATTCAAAATTTGAAAATTTGTAGAAAAAAATTGTAGCATTTCATGTATTATTATTGTAAGGACCCGATTTGATCCACAGCCCAAAAGATATGGACAATGGCCCAATAAGCCCAAAACAATAGATTTTTTAGAGAGTGGATTTGTTACTGAACGTTCAATGAGTTAAGATGCAGATCACAATAGGCTAGTTGGTGTTGGAATGACTAAAGCAAACAAGCTGAAAAGAAAAACACTGTCAAGTCTGAGGATGGTATGTTCTTATATATATTTTCTTAGATTTATACAAATATTCAAGTTCTTAGTTATAGAATAGTTTTCTTTCTTGTTTCTCATGATCCATTATGTAAAGGAATCTTTCCCCTTTTATACTCCCTTCCCTTCTTTCATCTCAGCCTTCCACTTGTAGATTAGATTGCTAATATCTTTGATACTTATCCCATCAGCACCTTCCTGAAGTCTTCGTGGGTAGCTGTAAGGCTAGAATCATTGTTTAGGTATCACTTTCACATTAATGCGGCCAGTTGGTTAGGTGCAGAGCATTCAATGCGGTATTAGCAGCTTTCTTCCCAGATATTTCTCAATTCTCTGTTGACTCACCTCTCTTTGAAACTTATCCTCCCAAGCACGGTTGCTCACTGCCCAGTACTTGATGGGTGGTCGAATTTTAGGCTTCCACTTTGTTGGTCGAGGAAGGGTGGCTCATCGGACAACGTCACCTGTTTATTAATACTTGTCTGTCCTCTTCCTCGGCCTAACAATCTGCTTGTCTTTGAAGGAAATATGCATGTACTTAGCAAAAAATTAATGGATCTACTTCATTCATAATTGATAACATGCACTATGTAAGTTTCAGAATTCAAGAATAAGAGAGTGTACCTTGATATGGTGAATTTCAAAACCGAAGATCAGAAGTTCTTGAGAAGACTTTCAATCTTCACTCCAATTCCACTTTATGCCCAAGAAGTGTGGTCTCTCAATCAGTTATATGTGTACATTCTAGAGAGAAGGAAAGCGTGTCCAACACTCACATACATACCAATTCATGTTCTTACAAATTCTGTATGTTTCTCTCCATATAACTGATTATCTAATTGGGCTAGCATTTTGGGCCTTTCCAATTGGGCTTCAGTGTGTGGCTTGGAGTGGGACCAAAAGGGTACAAATAAGACTCTAGTTCCAATAGGCATTGGGCTATTCTGTCAACTCTTGACAAGTCCAAAGTTACCATTAATTATATTTAATATCACTATATAAATATAATTGCACTCTAGGCCTTATTAATAAATTATATCCTTAGACTTTATTGTACATGCAACTCCTTCATAAAATATTCGTAGTAATACAAAGTCATGAATAAAGACTGTTTCTTTGTAAATTACTACATCTTAATTCTTGAGTACCCGATTTAATCATTTTAAGTTATTCATCATATATTTATGAAATCCAATTTCATAAATATATATACTTTAGTAATTTCTTACTAAAGTGGTTAGGCCTAACTCTCTGAATAACTAAACCCATTAAACTTATCTCAAGGGAATATTTTATATCTCCATTAAGAGACTATGAATTCCATCTTGAAAATATATGTTCCATCAACACTAAATGTGGCTGCCCAACTTATTGAGTGAAGAGGAAAAATATAGTTTGACGGATCCCCATGAAGTGGGCCTGATGATTCCTCATCCATGGGCCGATGAGGGACGGGTCCATTGCGTGCAAGACCTGTCAGGGACGGATCCATCATAAACGGACACAATCAATTGTCCATGTGGCAACCAGAAACCCTAGGTGGGAAATACTTGCGGTGCACACCATAGAATCCTAAGGTAAATAGAATCATAGCGCAAAGAGGATTCTAGAAGCTGCGCCCGTCAATGAAGATCTTCTCTATAAGGAAAAGACTTGTCCACCACGTTTAGGACTATTTAAGAGGATTCCTATAAGGAAAGGACTTCGACTTCAAGGAAAAGACTCAATCCTCGACTACTATAAAAGCCCCAATACCCTCACAAATCGAGGTACGCATAATTAACCCTTCTCTAGCACTCTAGAGTTGTGAGAAATTCTAACTTGACCTTCGGAGGGTATTTGGCCGGCACCACACCGGTGTCCTCTGCTAGGTCTTCTCTTTTTGTTGTGCAGGTAACATTTGGAGAAAGTGAGTATTGTGTGGCTCACTGGTGATTTTTTTGGCATCATCAGTAGGCGCCGTCTGTGGGAATCGGTAATTCGAGTGGTAAAGCTGTGTATTATCGCTCCCCGAACAAAAGAGTTGCATGGTGCTCACTCGCTCAATTGCAACTACCAACGACATCCAAGAGGAAGAACCATCCACGACTGCCCTCGAGAGACAGGTCCAAACTCTCGCCGCGGCTGTGGAACAACTCACTAAACAAAACCGCGACTTAGAAGAACAACTGCGACAGAAGAACGCAGCGCCAACTAATCAGAGGGAGGACCAAGAAGGTACTAGTGCTGTGCGAAGAGATCGAGAGGGGCCAGAAGGTAGTAACGCCCCGAGCAGAACGAAGTGACAAAATGTGAGCCTTCCATCCCTCATGGATACGGCTCCACCTCCTATTGTCGCGGAGATGCAGGCGATGAAGGAACATATAGAGGTCATGATGAACGCCCTCAAGGGACGAGTGTCCAGCGATCTTGATGAGTCAACTGAACTGACTCTCCATTCACTGCCCCCGTCAATTCTTTTCCCCTACCACATAGTTTCGCATGCCGCAGATAGAAAGTTATGACGGAGTCAAGGACCCTCTAGATCACCTAGAGACCTTTAAGACCTTGATGCACCTTCAAGGGGTAGCCGACAAAATCATGTGTAGGGCCTTCCCTACAACGTTGAAGGGCCCTGTAAGGATATGGTTCAATCGACTGACGTCGAACTCCATCAGCACTTTCAAGGAGCTCAGTGCTCAGTTTACTACGTACTTCATCGGGGGACATAGGTACAAGAAGTCCACGGCGTGCTTAATGAGCATCAGGCAGCGAGAGGACGAGATGCTGAGATCCTACATAACCCGCTTCAATAAGGAAGCACTTTCGATCGATGAAGCTGACGACAAGATACTTGTAGCAGCCTTCACGAATGGTTTGCGAAAGGGAAAGTTCTTGTTCTCTTTATACAAAAACAACCCGAAGACCATGTTGGAAGTACTCTATAGTGCTACCAAGTATATGAATGCCGAGGACGCACTATTGGCCCGAGAGGAAAAACCCAGAAAAAGGGAACGACAGGAAGATATACGGCAGGACCAAGGGCGGAAGAGGCCAAGAACAGGAGACCAAAGGGATGAAAGACGCCTTAAGCACTCGGGAGGAAGATTTACAAGTTTCACCCCATTAAATGCCCCGATAAACCAAGTCCTAATGCAAATCAAGGACGAGGGAACTCTAACCTTTCCCGAAAAGCTGAAGGGAGACCCCAACAAGCTACCCAGAGACAAGTATTGCCGCTTCCACCGCGACCACAGTCATGACACTGCCGATTGTTACGATTTGAAACAACAAATTAAGGCCCTCATCAGACAAGGAAAACTGCAGAAGTTCGTTAGAAAGGAGAGAGCAGATCTACCTCTTCAAGAGCAGCCGACTTGACGGGATAATGAGCGTCCTAGACCCCCCATCGGAGACATAAGAATGATTGTAGGGGGAACGGCGACCACTGGGTCGTCCAAAAAGGCTCGAAAAACTTATCTTAGGATGGTCCAGAACATCCAGCTAACGGGCTCCGTACCAAAGATAGCGCGGAGAGAGTGCCCCATCATCGGGTTCTCAGAGGAAGATGCACGACGTCTTCATCACCCGCACGACGATGCACTTGTTGTCAGCATACGTGTGGGGGACTACAGTGTGCACCGGGTATTGGTCGACAACGGCAGCTCGGTAGAAGTCCTATACTACCCAGCGTTCCAACAAATGGGGATTGACAAAACACGGTTGATACCAATGAACGCTCCGCTGGTCAGTTTTGGAGGAACAATGGTATTCCCATTAGGCACGGTCACACTCTCAGTAACGGTGGGCGATTATCCTCAGCAGATCACGAACGACGTAACATTCCTCGTGGTCGACTGCTCGTCCGCTTACAATGCTATCCTCGGACGACCCACACTTAACTCATGGAAAGCTGCAACATCGACATACCACCTAATGATCAAGTTCCCTACAGATTATGGGATTGGTGAGTTACGAGGAGACCAAGTGGTTACACGTGAATGCTACATTGCCATGCTAGAGATGGAAGATCACCAGCAGACCATGTGTATAGAACAGCAACGAACCACAGCGAAGCCGGTTGAAGAATTGGAATAGGTAACCCTTGATGAATCAAGGCCCGAACGGACGACTAGGATGGTGACGTTGGCCAGCCAGCCGATACGTCAAGCCTTCGCAGCTTTCCTTAGGATGAATCAAGACGTGTTCGCATGGAGCCACGAGGACATGCCAGGGATTAATCCCTCTGTCATAGTTTACAGGTTAAATGTGAACCCCACATCCCCACCCGTCCGTCAGAAAAAGCGAGTGTTCGCTCAGGAGAGAGACAAAGCGATAGTGGAAGAGGTTAAAATGCTACTGGAAGCAGGTTTCATTCGAGAAGTATACTACCCTGATTGGTTGGCAAACGTAGTCATGGTCAAGAAGGCTAATGGGAAGTGGCGAATGTGTGTTGATTTCACAGACCTTAATAGGGCGTGCCCGAAGGACAGCTACCTGCTCCCTTGGATAGATACATTAGTAGACTCAACAGCAAGACACCAGCTCCTAAGCTTCATGGATGCCTTTTTGGGCTACAATCAAATCAAGATGGAAGAGGCTGATCAAGAGAAAACCTCCTTTGTCACCAGCCAAGGGCTCTTTTGCTACAAGGTAATGCCATTTGGGCTCAAGAATCCAGGGGCAACGTACCAGAGACTGATGAACAAAATGTTCGCACACCAGATTGGGAGGAATGTATAAGTTTATGTGGATGATATGTTAGTAAAGAGCCTGCGTGAGGATGATCACCTAGATGACCTCCGGGAGACGTTCGATACCCTCCGAACATATAACATGAAGCTAAATCCAAACAAGTGCGCGTTCGGAGTGACGGCGGGGAAATTCTTAGGCTTCATGGTATCCCAAAGGGGTATAAAGGCTAACCCGGAGAAGATACGGGCCATAATGGAGTTAGAACCACCGAAGACGATTAGGGAGGTGCAAAGCTTGAATAGAAAAATTGCAGCCCTAAACAGGTTCGTCTTGAAAGCGACGGACAAGTGTCTACCTTTCTTTCGCACTCTGAGAAAATCATTTGAATGGATGGACGAGTGCCAGAAGGCATTTGAAGATTTAAAGAAATACCTTTCATCCCCACTATTGCTCATCCCGTCCAAACCAGGGGAAGAACTCTACCTCTATTTGGCCATTTCGCAAGCAGCTGTAAGCGCGGCCTTAGTAAGAGAGGAAGGTGGATCCTAAAGGCCCATTTACTTTATAAGCTGGGCGTTCCGAGGAGTAGAAGAAAGGTACCCCCAAATGGAGAAACTGGCCTTCGCACTAATAACTGCGTTACGAAAGCTCAAACCATACTTCCAGGCGTATACCATTATAGTCTTAACAGATCGACCCCTAAGAAGAGCGATAAGTAGCCCTGAGGCTGCCGGACGGATGGCTTTATGGGCAGTAGAGCTGAGTGAGTTTGATATACAGTACCGCCCGCGAACTACAATAAAAGGGCAAGCTGTGGCTGACTTCATCGCCGAATTTACTCAAGTGGAAGGCAAGGGGGTAGAGATCGCCGGGCAATGGAGCATCCACACAAATGGGTCTTCCAATAAACGAGCAGGAGGAGCTGGTGTGGTAATCAAAACCCCGGGGGGGGGGGGGGGGATAAGATCGAATGCATGATTCGACTAGACTTCCCCATAACCAACAATGAGGCCGAGTATGAAGCATTGGTGGCAAGGCTAGACCTCGCGAAAGCAACAGGTGCTGAAAACGTGGTCGTACATTACTACTCCTAGGTGGTGACAAGTCAGATTAATGGCAGCTATGAGTGCAAGAATGAAAGGATGAAAAGGTACCTGGAAGAGGTGAAGAATCGAATCAGCAACCTCGAAGTTAGATTCTTTCAAATCCTAAGGGAAGAAAATGAATGTGCCGACCGTCTGGCAAAGCCGCCTCAGCAGAATTTATGCTATCCCCGAACAGGTATTGTCGTTTGTTCAAATCTCCTCACTTATCGATGATGGGGCAAATGTGCAGGAAGTAGATTCTGAGAACAATTGGACTACGCCATTAATTGCATACCTGAGATCTGGCACGCTGCCAGACGGAAAAGATGATGCTAGGAAATTGAAAGTCCAAGCCTCGCGATTTGTGCTGATCAAAGATGTCTTATACAAAAGAGGATTCTCTCAACCGTACCTGAGGTGTTTGAGCTGCGAGGAAGCAGACTATGTAATGAGAGAAGTCCACGAGGGTATCTGTGGAAACCACTCGGGGGCACGGTCCTTAGTGCATAACTTGATTCGAGCAGGGTACTATTGGCCTACAATGTTAAAGGACGCACAAGCTTATGTCAAGACCTGCGACAAGTGCCAAAGGTTCAGTAATTTCATCAGGCAACCGTCCGAAGAGCTGACCCCCATGACGGCCCCTTAGACATTCGCTCAATGGGGACTAGATATTATGGGCCCCTTCCTGACAGCAGTAAGGCAACTAAAATTTATGGTAGTTGGTATCGACTACTTCACTAAGTGGGTGAAAGCAGAAGCCCTAGCCACTATCACGGAGAAGAACATTCAAAGCTTTGTGTGGAGGAATATCATCTGCAGGTATGGGATACCAAGAGTGCTCGTCTCTGACAACGGAAAGCAATTCGACAACAACGCATTTCGGGACTTCTGTTCGAAGTTGGGTATCAAGAATCGCTACTCATCGCCCGCACACCCACAAGCCAATGGGCAAGTCGAAGTCACGAACTGGTCCTTGCTCAAGATCATCAAGACCCGGCTTGAGGGGGCAAAGGGCATCTGGCCTGACGAACTACCAAGCGTCCTATGGGCATACCGTACTATAGCAAGAACACCTACTGGAGAAATGCCGTTTCGACTAGCGTAGGAAGTGATGCTGTCATCCCAGTGGAAGTAAGGCTCATAAGCTATCGGGTGGAGAACTACGACGAAGATAAAAACGAAGAGGCCTTGCGCCTTCAGTTAGACTTGGTGGACGAGGTTTGGGCAACAGCAGAGCAGAGGTTGGCACGATACAAGAATCTCATGGCAAAATACTACAACTCCAACGTCAAGCATAGAGACTTTCAGATTGGAGATCTTGTACTACGGAAGGTAATAGGCGCTGCCAAAGATCCTTCGCAGGGAAAGCTCGGCCCCAACTGGGAAGGACCCTACAGGATCGCATCGTGGCAGAGGAGGGGCACCTATAACCTCGAAATGCTGGACGGACGAAAGCTGCAGCACCCATGGAACACAGAGCACCTACTGAAGTACTACCATTAGAGACGATATAAAGAGAATTGACGTTCCCCAATTTCCCAGTTTATTATTTAGTTTAACTATTACTAGTTTTTACTTCGAACAATTATTTCTACAAGTGCCTTTTTAAGCCCAAGGGGGCAGGTACTTTTCTCCAAATGCATGGTTTCCTTTTTTAGTTAATAAGAAGAATATTCAGACATGACTATGTTTTTTCTACTTAAATTCAAAGTCCAAAAGTGGATGGGTATAAACTAAGTCCACAAAATGGACGGATCATCCCAAGAGGATGAAAATTCTAAGTCCAAAAGTGGAATAATTTAAGTCCACGAAATGGGCGAATCATCCTAAGTGGATGAGATTACAAGTCCAAAAAGTGGACGGATTAAAGTTCGCATACTGGACGGAACTTCCCTAGGGAGGGAAATATTACAAAGTTCGCAAAGTGGACGGATCATCACAAATGGAAGAAAACTTTCATATAGTCCACAAGGTGGACGGATCATCCCAAGAGGATGAAAATATACAAAGTCCAAAAAAGTGGACGAGCTGAAGTCCACATACTGGACGGATCATCCCTTGAATGACAATATTACAGAGTCCACAAAGTGGACGGTTCATCCCAAAAGGATGAAAAATTTTACATAGCCCACAAGGTGGACGGATCATCCCAAAAGAATGAAAACCTACAAAGTCCAAAAAAGTGGACGGACTGAAGTCCACGTACTAGATAGATCATTCCTAGGGATGAAAAAATTACAAAGTACACAAAGTGAACGGATCGTCCCAAAGTAACAGGAAAATATTCCAATAGCAAATGGGCATAAATAGTATATTCGACGTCCATCTTAGAAAGATAGGACGGACGTAATTAAAAGCCCATTAAAATAAAATGAACGGATGTATTCCACAAATAAAATATCAAAAAAATCGTCACAGACGGATTAAGCCAAAATAGCAGTAAAGTTAAACGGAGAAATCATAAAAACCCTCGAAGGGAAATGTCTACATAGCCCAAAAAATATGACGGGATAAATTGTTCTCCAAATAGTCTTACATAAAAGAAAAGTAATAATAAAAATGATAAGTAAATTCTAGTCTACAGTGGTGGCTTTCTTCTCCTCATTATGACAGACTTGACCATCTTTGGGATCGCTTTCAGCAACAGTCAGGTCACCAGGGGCATCATGGACAGGGGCATCCTCGCAAAAAAGCTCCTTCGTATCTTCTGATAGAACAGGTTGGACGGACGTTTGTTCTGGGACATTGATGGTGACGGTTGACACATCAAGCTCTGGATATAAGGTCTTCACTTGACGGAGTGCATCATCAAAATCGTTGTTGTATGAAATTCCTAGCTCCGACAGAAGGGCTTCGGAGTCACGGTATTCTTGTACCGCCACCTCTTTAGCCTGATGGAGTTCTTTTTCCTTGTCCTCCAGAACTTTCTTTAGACCCTTCGACAGCTTGTAATACTCATCCCTGGCCTCTTCTGTCAGTTTGAGTTTCTGCTCCATCGTCACCTTCCAGTTCTTTAATTTGATAAGCTTGTCCTCTGTCAACCTGGCCTTATCACGTACCCGGGCTAACGTCGTCTCATGATTGAGACACCGTCCCATCAACCCCTTCATCATGACCATGGCCTGAAAAAAAGGCATAAATTAATTTCAAACAAAAACAAGGACGGACGAGAAGACGATGGATAAGTTACCTGGGTGATGCTAAAGAGACCCGTCTCCCCTATAGCCTCTGTCGAATGGTTACCCAAGTCCTCATAATCTTCAGTAGTTATGATGGATGAGAGCCTCTCCAAGGCATGTTTGGAGTCTTCGTAGAGCAGCACGGGTGGCTTCTTTTGGCTACCAGATGGACCAATCATTAGGCCTTTGTCGGCCCCATGTTTTGCTGGGGTGACCGTCTTTACACCCTCAACCATTAACCCTACGACGGGCTCCAAAGAAACCTTGGGTTTTTTAGGTGCACAGTCCCCTCTGGACGACTGCTTCCTTTTGATTGACGGTTTGCTTGAGCCCGTCCCAATGGGATCCGCACCGGCCTCCTTATTCTTTGCAGCCTATAATCTAATCGCTGCCCTCCTCTTAGCGTCGTCCATCTCTGTAAAGGTAGATGGGAAAGGTTAAGATAAAATACAAACTATTTAAACAAGGTGAGAATGACGGACTTACGTTGGCGAATTCGCTCTTCGTATCTGATTGCTGCTGGTGTTGGTTCTGGATCGTCACAATACCAGTGAACGGTGTTAAGGCTAACTAGCTTGGCCCAAGTACGTTCCTCTGGCTTGGACTTGGCAAAAATTTTCTCATGAAAGTTAAACTCCTCGAGACCAATCTGTGGACGCCGTCGAACTATAAAAAAGAAGATGGTCATTAAAAGCACTGAAGAGTTTAAAAAAAAACTGAACGGTCATATGTTATATGACGGATATATACCAGATGGATTTAATATGCCCTAAGTCGTGTCGACGGGCATGTGCTCTGTCTCCCCTGGATGACACATTCACTCGTCGCCCTCTAGGAAGAAATAACGGCTCTTCCAGTCCCTATTGGAGTTTGGAGTTTCATATATAACCTTCAACACGGGGCTCCTAGGTACAAAACTATACATCCCCCTTGATTTGTCTATTTCATCTGGACGGTAGCAATTGAGGAATTCCCGCACCGTCAGCCTTCTGCTACCTTTTGACATGGCACCGAACAAGACCTCCATTGCTATAAAGATCCTCCAGGCATTCGGGGATACTTGGCTGACGGACAAGCCCAGATATTTGAGGAGTTCACAGTGGAGGGAGCTTAAAGGAAACCTAAGGCCTGCCTTGAGCATCTGTTCGTACACTTTGACACCGTCTACCCCTTCATAGCAACACTTTTCTGACTTATAGGGTAGACGAATGGGGATGTAGTCTGGGATTTGGTAATTGGCCTTCAGAGTGTTGAAGTGTGGCTCCTTGATGGTGGACGTAAAAGCGTTCACTGTCTACTTTGGTAGCATGATGAACTCCCTAAGTCCATCAGCACCCACGACGGACTTAACTGTTTGGTCTTTCCCATCATCAGAACCCTCCTCTGGGTCAGCCATCTCCATATCCTCATTTTTTGAGGACGGGGAAGAGGCAGACAGACTCCTCTCCTCGCTTAGGTCATCTTGGTCTTTGTGACCTGACGGGTATACTTCTTCGTAATTCGCCCCGTCACGGACAACTGACTGGTTACTTGACGCACTAGACATTGCCTACACGTAACAACAAAACCTAAGACTCTGACGGGTTTAGAAAGGGTGACGGGGGCATAAAGACTAATGAAAATAAAGAGTATCAGAAGGTAAAAGAGATTTACAAAGTAGAAAGGAAAAAAAATTTCTTACCAAGTTAAAGAGTGAATGGATGAAAGGTGTTGACGACGGGTTCAGAAACTGGACGGAGTGATCTCAGACAACGATGACGAATGTGCTCTGATAGTATATTTATGCGGAAAGTAGAAAAATGAGAGGAGAAGGGAGTAATATTTATAGAGGGAGTGCACGGGAGACGAAGCGATGCCTCGATCTGAGACAACAACCAATGGAAGAACGACACGTGTCATGAGTCATAAATGTCTTTCGGACAACCTGTTAAGATATAAGCACAGTTCACGGAGTTTGTATTGAAACCGTCGACCCATAGGATGATGAACCTTCATCCCAGCCTTAAACTGTCACCCCACAGGTCCGTTTGCTCAAAGATGACGAACCCATGGGGTGAGGGGGCAACTGAAGAGGAAAAATATAGTTTGACGGATCCCCATGAAGTGGGCCTGATGATTCCTCATCCATGGGCCGATAAGGGATGGGTCCATTGCATGCAAGACCTGTCAGGGACAGATTTATCATAAACAGACACAACATAGACGGATCAATTGTCCACGTGGCAGCCAAAAACCCTTGGTGGGAAATACTTGCGGCGCACACCATAGAATCCTAAGGTAAATAGAATCATAGTGCAAAGAGGATTCCAGAAGCTGCGCCCATCAATGAAGATCTTCTCTATAAGGAAAAGACTTGTCCATCACGTTTAGGACTATTTAAGAGGATTCCTATAAGGAAAGGACTTCGACTTCAAGGAAAAGACGTCAATCCTCGACTACTATAAAAGCCCCAATACCCTCACAAATCGAGGTACGTATAATTAACCCTTCTCTAGCACTCTAGAGTTGTGAGAAATTCTAACTTGACCTTCGGAGGGTATTTGGCCGGCACCACACCGGTGTCCTCTGCTAGGTCTTCTCTTTTTGTTGTGCAGGTAACATTTGGAGAGAGCGAGTATCGTGTGGCTTATTGGTGATTTTTTCGGCATCATCACTGAGGTTTTGACCGTTACTTTAGATCTCACTCCTGATATATCAAAGCAACCTACACTTCATGATCAGGTTCATTATTCTCTTAGGATTAAGAGTTCATGTAAATAGAAGTCGTGAGATTTATTATTCATTTGACAGTCATTAAGAGAATAATAAATTTCATAGCGGTCTAGTTCAATATGTTTTAACTCTTAAAACATATTAACACATCAACTAGAAGTTTTCACTTCCATGATCAAGACAAATTATCTTAGTTGATATGTTATAGTCTTCGCATATGAAATACCCAATTTCATCACCAACTACGAAATAAAATTTTGAGTTTACAAAGAACTTGTGACTTATATCTTCTGTGACTAAATCACATAAATCACATAATATGCATCTCATGGACTATATGATAATGTCCGAATATTCATGTTACCATTATATCAGATAATAATAAAACAACTTTATTAATGATACATTAAGTCATACATAATGTCATACATAACATCATACAATAGGATTTTAGGACATTAATCCTAACAGTCTTCACTAATACTTGTCTGTCCTCGGGTTCTTTAATGTCCTCGGGTGCGGCCCACGGCCCAATATCCTTATCCGGGCCTTTCATCCCTACAATTTTTTTTTTTTTTGGGTTGAAAACTCGATATATTCAAATTATTTTTTATTAAACTTTTTAATGACCCTCCTAAACAAAATTCCTGGAACAACCACTGCATTCACTTGCTTATTTAGGCATTATGTCAAAAAGTACTACATTTTTGCTTACTCAAAAGGGCAAAGGGATTCAATAATGAAAACTATGATTCAGGTACCGAGACTGAGATCGTGATGGGCAGAGTGAGGAAAAGCCAGGACAAAGTGCAACAACTAGATACTGATATGGTTACGTTATTGAGGGGAGTAAGCAGTAGTGAGCTCCCACAACAGTTGGGTTGGGACCAGAAAAAAGAGGAAGGGAAAGACTTCACTTGTGGGCAGCAACGTGGGAGCTTTTTGGGGAGGGAGCTGAGTGGAAAGCCAAGCATGCATGCTGCTGACCTGGTAAGTGTCCCAAATACTCAAAATATATTAGAAGACATCACTAATATATTGGGTAGACTTGACAAAACAGACACGGTGGAAAGTAAAAAAAGAAAAAAGAAAATTATTAGGACCAACACTGATGAACTTATGAGTCCCTTAGCTCTGCTAAGGGTAAAGAGAACTAGTGAGGAGGATGGTAGTGGGTTACCAAGCAAGAAGAGAGCGGTTTCCCTCTATGATCAAGCTACACTCTCAACAATGGTGGAGACTGTTAAACAGCTCCGCCAACAACAATGAATATCTTATGTTGGAATTGTCAGGGGCTTGGGAACCCCCAGACAGAGCAAGAGCTCGGAGACATTATTCGGGCACAAGCTCCCTTAGTCGTGTTCCTAGCCGAAACATGGCTTGATAAGGCTAGGCTAATTTTCATTCAGGATAAGCTTAAGTTTGAAGGTTTGCTGGAATTCTCAAGGGAGGGCAGAGGTGGGGGATGGCTATTATGTGGAAGAAAGACATATTTTTCAGTTGACACTTACTCCCCAAACCATATTGATGCTATTATAAATAAAGGCAAGGAGGATGAATGGTGGTTCACTGGATTTTATGGCGAACCTGATACTAGGAACCACTATATATCCTGGGCCACTTTAAGGAGACTAAAATCAAAATATGCTTTGCCTTGGCTTTGTGCCGACGATTTTAATGAGATAACTAGGGAACATGAGAAACATGGAGGAAGGTTGAGGCCAAGTAAGCAGATGGAGGATTTTAGAGATGTTCTCAATGAATGTGGGTTTCAAGATCTTGGTTTCAGTGGTAATAAATTTACATGGTGTAATGGGCATGGGGAGGGCCACACGGTGTGGGAAAGGTTGGATAGAGCAGTGGGTTTGGTGGAGTGGGTGGATATGTTCCCGGCATCAAAGGTGGTCCACTTGGAGTGTGGCACTTCGGATCACAAGCCTGTCATGATCTTTTTAGCAAGCATACCAAAAAAGAGTAACAAACTGTGGAGGTTCGAACAAATGTGGATGGAGGATGTGGGTTGTAGGGAAGTGGTGGAAAATGCTTGGGCTCATGATTCGCAGGGTAGTGCCATAAGTAGATTGGAAGGTAAAGTAGATAGGTGTCGTAGGAATTTGAAATGGTGGAGTAAGGTGGCTTTTGGGAATGTGACCTGAAAATTAAGGGAGAAGAAGAACTTACTTGGGCTGGCCGAATTTGAAGCAGTCAGAGGAGGAAACTTTGCCCGGGTGTTGAGGCTTAAAAATGAAATTTCCACACTACTAGTGAGGGAGGAACAAATGTGGAAGCAACGGTCTCGCTCCTTGTGGTTGCAAGAAGGGGACAACAACATAAGATATTTCCATAGCCGAGCTTCCCATAGGTTTAGGAGGAATCGGATTGATAGTTTGGAAGATGCAAATGGGGAGTTGTGTAATGATCAAGAAGGCATATCTAGCATCTTGGTAGACTATTACCAACAACTCTTCACCTCATCCAACCTGGCCATGGTGGATGCTATAGTTGATAAAATTCCTTGCTCAATTAGTGATGAGATGAATGATGAGCTTGTGGCTGAATTCACAAGGGAAGAAGTGGTTGTGGCTTTGAAACAAATGGAACCCTTGAAGGCACCGGGGCCGATGGGCTTCCACCTTTGTTCTTTCAACACTATTGGCAGGCGGTTGGGGATGATGTGACTGAGGCGGTGCTAAGTTGTCTTTTAACGGGTGTTATTCCCCCGTCCATCAATTGCATGTTCATCACCCTTATCCCAAAGGTAAAACACACGTCAAAAGTCTCTGAATTTTGCCCTATTTCATTATGTAACATTATCTATAAGCTTGTTTCTAAGGTGGTTGCAAATAGGATGAAGGGTCTACTACCTCTTATAATTTTGGAATCTCAGAGTGCCTTCCAATCCGATAAGGCAATTTTGGATAACATTCTTGTGGCTTTTGAGACCCTTCACCACATGAAAAATCAAAAGTCAAAGAAGGGAGGGTTCATGACTCTTAAACTAGATATGAGTAAGGCGTATGATAGAGTTGAGTGGCGATTCTTGGAGCATGAGGAAAATGGGCTTTTGTAGCCGGTGGGTGGATTTGATTATGTCTTGCATAAGCTCAACCTCCTATCAAGTTTTGGTGAACGGGGTTCCAAAAGGGGAAATTTAGCCGACAAGAGGGATTAGATAGGGCGATCCCTTATCCCCGTATCTCTTCTTGGTATGCTTAGAAGCTCTTAATCAACAACTATAGTATGCAGCAAATTCCGGGGCAATTTGAGGCTTCTCCTTGTGTCATGAGGGCCCAAAAATCAGTCACCTATTCTTTGCCGACGACACCCTACTCTTTTGCCGAGCAACAAAGGGAAATTTGGAGGTAATCCTCAATATCCTACAGTTATATGAACTAGCCTTGGGACAAAAGCTTAATAGGAAAAAAACTACGGTGTTTTTTAGTAAGGCTACTACGGAGGAACGAAGGGTGGAGTTGGTGGATTTTTTGGGAGTAAGCGAGGTTAGGGAGTACGAGAAATACCTTGGCTTACCGGCCGTGGTGGGGCGAAAAAAGAAGGAGAGCCTTAATTACATTAAAGAAAGAGTGTGGCATAAACTCCAAGGGTGGAAGGAGAAGCTTTTATCTCAAGCGGGCAAGGAAGTATTGCTTAAGGCGGTGGTCCAAGCAATTCCCACTTTTGCAATGAGTTGCTTCAAACTCCCAACGGTCATACAAGATATTGAGAGGTTGATTAGGAAGTTTTGGTGGGGGCAACGGGGAGATCAAAGAAAAATCCATTGGAAGAATTGGGAGACCTTGTGCAAACCAAAGGCTTTGGGGGGATTGGGCTTCAAGGACTTGGAGAAGTTCAATGAGGCTATGCTAGCAAAACAATTATGGAGGCTATTAACCGATCACACATCATTGTTCTACAAGGTTTTTTGAGCCAAGTACTTCCCAAGTGGCTCGGTTTTGGATGCCAAAACTTCCTCGGGGTCTTATGCTTGGCAAAGCATTGTAAAAGCGAAGAATCTTGTCCAATCGGGTTGTTGTAGAGGGTAGGAGATGGAAATCAAGTAAAAATTTTTGAGGATAGGTGGTTGCTTGGGGAGGAACCTGCCAAGGTTATTTTGCCTTCAAATTCCACTTCAGCTGAGTGGACAGTGAGCAGGTTGTTGAACCCAGATGGGGCTGGCTGGAATGACCAATTGGTGGACTCCATGTTCCTTCCTTTTGAAGCCCAACGGATGAAAGGCATCCCCATTTGTGTCACAAATAAGGAAGATTGTGTGTCTTGGCCAAAATGTAGAACCAGACTATACTCTGTGAAATTCAGATACCAAATGTTGTGTGAAGCTGAGGCAAAGGGTGTGCCTTCGGGGTCTACGGATGAGAGTGCAAAACTCTTTTGGAAGCGCATTTGGAGTACAAAAGTGCCTAATAAGATTAAAGTCTTCCTCTGGCGGGTGTGCTCAAACGCTCTTCCAACAAAAGTGGGGCTCCACAAAAGAAAGGTTGTTGACAATAAAACTTATGAACAATGTTTGAAGGGAGATGAGGATGAAGTTCACGTGGTGTGGGGCTGTGAAAGTATCCACTCGGTTTGGGAAGCTCCCTTTGCAACGGTAAGGTTGAAATATCCCAGATTGGGCACCATGTGGGACCTGACCAGTGTTGTGCATGCCGAGACTGGAGAGCTCGACAAGTTCGCCATGGTTGCTTGGGCGATTTGGCAACGTCGAAACAAGCTGCGGTATAAGGAGCAAAGCATCCCGGTTCATAAAATCTTCAAATCGGCCTTGACTCTCTTGGCTGAGTTTCAGCAGAGGAGGCCAAGACTTGCTGGGCAAAGCCACTCTAGTCCGAACCAATGGCAGCCTCCCCCTCCTAGTGCAGTAAAAGTTAACTTTGATGGTGCCGTCTTTGAGGACTCTCATGAGGCAGGGGTGGGTGTTGTGATTAGGAACGGCCTTGGGGAGGTGATGGCTTTGCTGTCTAAAAAAATAGTGATGCCTTCGTCAGTGGAAGTGCTTGAGATGCTGGCTGCCAGGAGGGCTGCCATCTTCACTAAGGATTTGAGCTTCAAGCATGTCTGGTTTGAAGGCGATGCCGAGGGGGTTGTGAGAAGCTTAAGGGATGGGGCTAGCTCAAATGCCTTTATTGGTCACTTAGTAAAAGACTTTAGGTCTATAGTTGGTTTGTTTCAAACCTATTCTATCTCTCATGTACGGCAGCAGGGCAATAATGTAGCCCATGCTTTAGCTAGGAAGGCTAGAATGTCTTTTCCTTTACGTATTTGGATGAAAGATGTTCCTCCAAATGTTTTGTCAGTTGTATCCAAAGATATATCCTGATTGACTAAACTTTTCCCATTGGGATGGTTTTCTCAAAAAAAAAAAAAAAAAAAAAAAAGTTTCCAAATAATATGTTGAGGGCAACTTCTTAGCAAAAAATAAATGTGATGCCAACTGGACCAACCAATGTTATACTCGGACCCATTATTTCGTCGAATAAGCAGTGTTAATAAAACTCGGACCCATTTTTTCGTCAACCAAGCAATGTTTAGACTCGGACCCATTATTTGTCCGAATCCCAAAGGAATAAAATTGGATATATTAATCAAATATCCATGATAAGGAGAGAGAGATTAGACGTTTTTTAAAAAAATTTATTTTAAAGGTGAGTTCTAGTACACAGTCGTAGGTATTTTAACTTTTTAAGGTATTGTAGCTTCTGGGAAGTTCTTAAGATAATAGGGAATAAGTATTATTATTATTTTTTTTTGAGGTGAGAATAAGTATTATTTAAAAAGATAAACCCAGTCCTATTACAATCCTTAATAAGTTAATAAAGTTTTTTTTTTAGAGGGAGTTTCAACCTATGACGTCTGCTATTGATCAGAACTGACCCAAAACATTTTGGGACCTTAAGCGAGAACTAAAATGGGACATTCTCCAACTCCACTTAAAATTCTTACAAAATAGGGCATTCTCTTACTAATTTATATCTTCAAAACAAACCTATCCAATTTTTTTTTTTAAAGGAAATTTTTACTAAAATAAAATTAAAAAAACCTCATCGCACGTGCAAAGCGCATGTGATGGTAGTTTATATATATTAGAGTATGATATGCCACAAATTGAATGACCCATTGTGATTAAACCAATTAATTAATTAGCCAAGTTATTAATTAATCAATTTAACATGCAAAATACATGGAAGTACAAACAAATCACCAAATAACTAAATATGCAGCGGAAATTAAAAGACACGATGATTTGTTTACGAATGGGGAAAACCCTAACGGCAAAAACCCCACCGGGTGATTTTCAGGTCACCACTCCCGAAACTCCACTATTATCAAATCAAGCGGTTACAAGTAAAGGAATCCCAAGTACCTTACCAACCTACAGTTGAACCCTTACCCCAATACCCAATTGGACTTGATCTGTAGTGACAGTTCCCCCTTTTGATGCACGGCTCCCAAGTACGTGACTAACCAATGCGCGGATCCCAGTAGGCGACTTCAAACACCAACTTAGAAGGAGAGGTTGGCTACAAAGTTCTTCAGTTCATCCTACACGATGAAGATCAGGAAGATGCTTGGTCACAAAACCCTTTGGTGCAAATACATAGCAACTTCTTCAGAGAAGATGAACTAGGTCAAGAACTTCATCTTTGATCACAAATTGCTTGAACAGAGTTTGCTCAATGCTTGTGCAACTTGTGTACTCTTTGACGGCTCTTAAAACAATCCTTTTATATGTCTAGGGTTAGGAGAAAAGAAGGCCCAAAGACACATTCACGGATCCCAAGAAATTAGATCAGAAAATCTGATTTTATAAATCTCGACAGATAGCAGGTGTCGAGGAGCTATCGAAAAGGTGTCAAGCTTTAATGAATTTGCACTTCGACTTGTTTTTCTTGGACAGACTTGATGACTTTAACACTAGATCTTGAAACCTTGTTTCTTGAAGTATTAAAAACACCTAGAACTACCCAATTACAAGTAGAGTGCGTTTTGTCAAAAGGATTAGCCAATTTACATAAATAAGTGACATATGTTCTTAACAAGTGAAAACACATATGTCCTAACAATCTCCCCCTTTGGCAATTCGTGACAAAACCACAACAAACAAATGAACATATGAGAGAAGTCATAAATCACTCAACTCATACTCACTTGTTGAATACAATAAAATCTATCCTATCACAAACTCTTGAAAAACTTTGCAAGAAAAGAGTTTATGGCAAGTAGACTTTGACAACCTCTATTTTTGAAACACTTTAAACAAAACTCATCAAGGCATCTTGTGTGAAACAGAAATAAATAGATTGCATACAAGTATAAGAATCATGTGTATAAAGATAGAAAAGAAACAACACATGTAGAGAAAGGTGAAAGAAACATACATCCACATATAATGAATATAAGTACAATGTATGTAAAACTGGTCACAAGACCTCATATACAAGAATAATGTATCTAAAAGGTAAGAAAAGAAAAGATACATCATAACCTCACTACATCCCTCAAATATCAACACTCCCCCTAAAAAAAATGTCCTATACTAACTCTCCCCCTAAGATGACTACTCTTATAACCCAAAACTACTCCGCTTTTTTGTCACGAGTGACAAAGGGTAGAGTGTCATGTAGACATCTCATCAGTAGAGCTAGCATCTCCATCATCATTCGAAGTGTCATTGTCATCACCATCATCATCATCATCCTCAAAGTCAGAAGCCGCTGGAGGAGGTGGTGAAGGAGTAGCCTCAGAAGCAAAACCACCCATGGTCGCCTGCCGTCGTGCAATACGACCAACACAAACATTCACCTGATACAACTCAGTGGAGAGTGTATCGAGGCGAGCATCCATGCGCTGCAGCTGCGCCATAATGTCTCCAAGAGATACATCGCCCGAAGAGGAAGAAGGAGCAGATGTAGATGGAGCTGAACAGGAGGGAGGAGTGGAATCTATCTATCTCGACCTAAACTGAGCCTCACTACGTTTTATGGTAGCGGCATCTATGGCACAAATGTGTGTGAAGTGGTCGGACACAGGAAAAGGGATAGAAAAGTGGCGTAAGATCCTCGTGATAGCGGAAGGAAAGATGAGCTTATCACGGGACGCCGAATCTAAATGAACATCTATGATAGAAAGAATGAAATGAGAAGTAAAATCTATAGTCAGATGCTCAAGAAGAGATAACAAGAATCGAGCACGAGGCTTTGTGATGGAGTTGTAGAGAGAGAGTGGATGGAGCACAAAAGTCATCACCATATTTAAGAATCTAGGACCTTTAGCAAAAGGTCTACATGATGTATACTGATGTTCACCCCAATCAGCGGGGCGCTCACAAAAAGCAGAGATGAGTTCATCTTTGGACACAGTCCTCAGACGCTCACAAGAAGGATAGTCAGGAAACTCTATCCTAGGAACCCTAAGCACATCCGCAACTAGCTGCGGTGTGATAGGGATGCGCGTACCTCGAACGCGAGTGAAAAAGAGAGGTACTGAACGATCAATCCCGTGCATGTTAGAGTAGAACTCCTGAATGAGCACGAGAGGACATGTGACCGGGACGTCACACAGTGACTCCTATCCCCTAATGTGAATGACAGAGGGAAGGTCAATGTTGGCAAAGTCTGCCAAAATGACTTGGCGTTCCGAATGAACACCTCGTCTAGAAAAATTCTCTGAAAATGCCTTGTGGGCATTGCCATCACGGAACCGAAGATTGAGAGGAGCAGAATCAGAAGATGAAAAAGCTCCAGAATGCAGAGGGTTCCGAGTAGGAGTGGATTTACGCTTAGGTGCCATAGACACTACTAACGTAAACTGAATGAGAAAGAGATAGAAAAGGAGACAATCAGAAAAGTCCCAAAACAGTTCACATATATCAAATATATTGAACAATGAGTACGTATGCATGGGGAATGCATGAACATGTGACATGCAAAGGAAAAAGTATCATGGGCTCAGCCCAATCCAATCCTATCAGCACACAAACATAGAACACACATCTAAATGCATGTAAATACCATTCTAATGCACATGAAATGCAATGTATGACATTTTGAACACATTTAAGTGAAAACCCAACCCAAAATTTCAAGAAAAACTCATTAATTTTGAAAAACCCCAAAAATTTTCAAAAACCCCAAAACCTAAGATTCAAAACATGAAATGCATGAATTATGAGGGAAAGAGAGATCATACCAAGTGATTTGAAGCAAGGAAGGGCCGAAAATCACGTGGATTGAGGATTTGGAGTGAGAAAAAGGAGTTTAGGAGATGAACAGCCGCGAACAGATCGAGAGAGATCGAGAAAATGAAGTTCAGATCGCGATAGAAGCTTATATAGGAGCTTCAGTAAATCTCGACAGCTGAGGTGTCGAGAGGTGTCGAGGAATCTGTCGAGGAAGGTATCGAGAAAAAGCACGTCGACAGCTGAAAGTGTCGAGGAATGAACACCAGAACCAAGAACAAAAGCTCGATCGATCGACAAGGTGTCGAGAAGGTATCGAGGAGATAGGAGATTTCTCGATCGATCCATCAGGTGTCGAAGAGGTGTCGAGATTGCGATAAGAAAAAGGCTTGAGAAGCTCGACAGATAACAAGGTGTCGAGGAGGTGTCGAGGAGGTGTTGAGCTAGCAGTTAAAAGCAGTTTTTCGAGAAGTGAAAAACACAGACATGAATGCAATCCAACATACACCTCAACCAATGATCCAATCAACATATTTAGCTCTCAAAATCATCTCTCAACAAAAATTTTAAGCACATGGATCCTCAAAAACACACACACACACACTAAACAAGTCTAACCAATTTTATTTTTCAAAAACAAGTCAAGACAGTTTAGTGAGCATACATTAGTACATGTAAACACTTGTGATGGCCAAATCACATTGTACCTGCACATGTATCAATAGTAGCAAAGAATATTGCGTGTTGTGCGTGAAAAACATCGCAAGATTGCATATGTGTATACATGTTATGACGATCTGAGATATGAGAAAATAACTTTAACTCACACACAATCATAACTGTTTGATGGGGACTATCACTTTTGAGGTACATCCTATAACTCCCACATCTCCTAGAAAACACACTTGCAATCATATTTAAAGCATTTTAATCTTTTTGCTTTTTATTTTCTTTGCATATTTTCTTTTAAGCATATCATGCATGGGCATATAAAGAGAGAAAAGAAATACCCAACATGTTAAGCATAGACATTGCACTTTTGCTATGCCGAAGCATACGGATGTCTTTGACACTGCACTTTTGCTATGCCGAAGCATACAGGTATCTATGACACTGCACTTTTGTTATGCCGAAGCATACATGTGTCATATTATGATTGGCGGGTAACAGTGGTGAGATGGTTATTTATGCCTTTCTCTTAGGATTTTCTAGTCCTACCCGTCAAAAAGAGTGATATGAGTGTTAAGTTTTAAGAGATAACTTAATCTTACTCATCACAAACAAGAGCCACAAAGCTCACTTGCTTAGTTGTGCATAGAGATGCTCATCTAAGCTACAAAAGATACAAAGTTTAGAAAACTTTTGTTTCAATGGCCATCCAAGGTACACATAACACACACTGTTTTTGTATTTTTTCTGATTTTTCAATTTTTATTTTTATTTTTATTTTTATATCAAAAACAAAATAAACAAAACTGAAAATAAACAAACAAAAACATGTTATCAAAGCAAAGCAAAAACTAGATGCAAATGCATGAGGAAGAGGAATAAGTGAAGGAGATCAATACATGGAGATGACACCAATGTTTTGACGAAGGAATTCAAAACGTTTGCTGTCAAGAGGTTTGGTAAACAAGTCAGCTTTCTGATCATCAGTGTGGATAAACTCAAGAGTGAGAGTACCATCTTCTACAAGCTCCCTAATGAAGTGATGTCGAATCTCTATGTGTTTGGTTCGAGAATGTTGAACCAGGTTCTTAGAGATATTGATGGCACTGGTATTGTCACAGTAAATAGTGAGATGCTCTTGACAAATACCATAATCATGAAGGCGTTTTTGCATCCAGAGGAGTTGGTTGCAGCAGCGACCAGCAGCGATGTACTCAACTTCTGCAGTGGATAAAAGAGATGGAGTTCTGCTTTTTGCTCATCCAAGAGACAAGATTGTTATCCACATAAAAACAAACCCCCGAAGTACTCTTTCTATCATCAGCATTGCCAGCCCAATCAGCATCAGAGTACCCAGCTAAGACACCATTAGTGTCCTTGCTATACCACACACCGAACTCAGCAGTGGTTTTGACATACTTTATAATTCTTTTTAAAGCAGTCATGTGAGATTCTTTGGGGTTAGCCTGATATCTAGCACACACACCAACACTATAACTAATGTCAGGTCTACTAGCAGTAAGGTAAAGAAGACTACCTATCATGCTTCTATAGAGAGACGGATCAACACTCTTACCTAACAAGTCTACAGTGAGTTTAACATTTGGGCTCATAGGGGTTCTAATAGAACTAGAAGATTCCAAACCAAACTTTTTCACAAGATTCTTAGCATATTTAGATTGAGAAAGGAATATACCTGAATCTTGTTGGCGAATCTGCAATCCTAGGAAGTGAGTCAGCTCTCCAATCATGCTCATCTCGAACTCGGCTTCCATGAGTTTTGAGAAGCCATGAGCAAGTTCATCCTTAGTCGACCTAAAGATGATATCATCAACATAGACTTGAGCAACTATCAACTCACCATCTTCCTTTTTTATGAAGAGAGTTTGATCAACCTTTCCTCTTGTGAACCCATGTGACACCAGATATTGTGTGAGTCTATCATACCAGGCTCTAGGAGCTTGCTTCAACCCATAAAGTGCCTTCTTAAGGTACAACACATGATCTGGAAAGTGTGGATCAATGAATCCTTTTGGTTGAGCCACATAGACATCCTCTTTGAGTAACCCATTCAAGAAGGCAGTCTTTACATCCATCTGATAAAGTTTGAAATTCAGCTGACATGCTAGGGCAAGAAGAATTCTGATTGACTCCATTCGGGCAACTTGGGCAAATGTTTCATCATAGTCTACTCCTTCCATGTGTGAGTATCCTTGAGCCACAAGTCGAGCCTTGTTGCGAATCACATTACCTTCTTCATCAGTCTTGTTGCGGAATATCCACTTTGTACCGATGATGTGTTCACCTTCCGATCTAGGTACTAGAGTCCAAACATCATTTCTCTGAAACTGAAGTAGTTCGTCATGCATTGCTTCAATCCAACTTTCATCTTGTAATGCTTCCTCAACTTTCTTAGGTTCAACCTGTGACAAGTAGTAGGAATAAGACACAAAGTTAGCAACATATTTATTAACTGTGCATTTCCTTAATGTGAGTTCATTCATGTTTCCCACAATAACTTCTAGAGGATGATTTAATTTGATTCTAGAGGAAGGTCCCTTCTTTTCATGAGATTCTGAATCTGGTGAAGTGAGTATGTCTGCAGAGTCTTCCAAAATACTCGGAGTACTGGGAGTACTTGGAGAAGCAGGTTCTTGTTCAATAATGTCTTGAACTTCCCTAGGCTCAGAAGGAAGAATTTCTTTGGAGAGTTCCTCAATGCCTTTCTCAGAACTGGAATATGAAGACTCATCAATGACGACATTTACTGTCTCCATTACCTTTATAGTTCTTTTGTTGTACACCCGATAAGCCTTGCTTGTAGAAGAGTAGCCCGGAAATATGCCTTCATCGCTCCGAGAGTCAAACTTTCCCACATTCTCTCTATCCTTGAGAATGAAGCAAGTACTTCCAAAGATTCTGAAGTACTTCACATTTGGCTTCCTTTCTTTCCATAACTCATAGGGAGTCTTTTTGGTACCGGGTCTAAAGTATACCCTATTAGCCGTATGACATGCAGTGTTTACGGCTTCTCCCCACAAGTTTCTAGCCACATCTTTACTATGCAACATGGCTCTGGCCATCTCTTGAATAACTCTATTCTTCCTTTCTACCACACCATTTTGCTGAGGCGTAATAAGAGCAGAGAATTCCTGAGATATACCCGATCTTATGCAGAAGGACTCCATGTATGAGTTCTCAAATTCTTTACCATGGTCACTTCGAATTCGATCAATCTTTAGGCTCTTTTCATTCTGCAGTCTTGTGCACAAAGCCTCAATGTGCTCAGGAGCATTAGACTTGGATTGTAGTAGAATGACCCAAGTGTATCTGGTGAAGTCGTCTACCACAACCATGATGTATCTCTTACCACCAAGAGACTCGGTTCTGGTTGGACCCATAAGATCTAAATGTAGAAGCTCCAATGGCCTTGATGTAGCTGATGTCTGAGTACTTGGATGCTTGCCTTTCGTCTGTTTCCCAAGCTGACATGGTCCACACACCATATTGCTCATTCTACTAAGCTTTGGTATCCCCAAGACTGATTCATGCTTAGATACAATAGATAGATGCTTGTAACTAGCATGTCCCATTCGTTGATGCCATAGATCTTCATTAGGCAAACGAATGCTATTACAGACAATATCAGCATTAGGAACCAATCCATAGCAGTTGTCCAAAGTGCGAACCCCACTAATGAGCTTCTTTCCAGACTCATCCAGACACTTTCCCTTTGAGAATAGTACCATGAAGTCTTGATCATATATCTGACTTATGCTCAATAGGTTCACTCTTAGACCTTCTACATAAAGAACATTTGCAATGTCCGGCAGTCCTGGTAGAGATATGATTCCTTTCCCTTTAATCTGTGACTTACTTCCATCACCAAAAGTAACATTGCCACCTTTCTTGGACTCAAAGACCTTGAAGAGAGATCGGTCTCCAGTCATGTGTCTTGAGCAACCACTGTCAAGGTACCACAGACATGTGTCCATAACTTTGTATGCAAACTTCATCATGAAACACACTTCATGTTTAGATGACAAATCAGAGGGAATGGTTCTTTCACTCAACTACCTTTTATGAGCTAAGCCTTTAACTTTCACTCTTCTCAGATGAACTCCTTTGCACATTTTCATTCTAAGACAGTCTAGTTTCTTCTTAGCCAAACTGAGATCTTTTCCAATAATCATCATAAAAGAATTCAAATAACTTTTAGACTTGCATTTTCTAAGACACTCAAACAAATAGTGATTAGAAAAACAAGATGTTTTTGAAAACGAAGATCCCTTGAAGCCGGTTACAGCCATGACAACAGGGGTCAATGGATCAAACACAACAAAGATTAAACCCTAATCAGAGTGTGCCCGCTCTGATACCACTTGATAGGCCACAAACTGAATGACCCCTTGTGATTAAACCAATTAATTAATTAGCCAAGTTATTAATTAATCAATTTAACATGCAAAATACATGGAAGCACAAACAAATCACCAAATAACTAAATATGCAGCGGAAATTAAAAGACACGGTGATTTGTTTACGAATGGGGAAAACCCTAATGGCAAAAACCCCACTGGGTGATTTTCAGGTCACCACTCCCGAAACTCCACTATTATCAAATCAAGCGGTTACAAGTAAAAGAATCCCAAGTACCTTACCAACCTACAGTTGAACCCTTACCCCAATACCCAATTGGACTTGATCTGTAGTGACAGTTCCCCCTTTTGATGCACGGCTCCCAAGTACGTGACTAACCAATGCGCGGATCCCAGTAAGCGACTTCAAACACCAACTTAGAAGGAGAGATTGGTTGCAAAGTTCTTCAGTTCATCCTACACGATGAAGATCAGGAAGATGCTTGGTCACAAAACCCTTTGGTGCAAATACACAGAAACTTCTTCAGAGAAGATGAACTAGGTCAAGAACTTCGTCTTTGATCACAAATTGCTTGAACAGAGTTTGCTCAATGCTTGTGCAGCTTGTGTACTCTTTGACGGCTCTTAAAACAATCCTTTTATATGTCTAGGGTTAGGACAAAAGAAGGCCCAAAGACACATTCACGGATCCCAAGAAATCAGATCAGAAAATCTGATTTTATAAATCTCAACAGATAGCAGGTATCGAGGAGCTATCGAGAAGGTGTCGAGATTTAATGAATTTGCACTTTAGCTTGTTTTTCTTGGACAGACTTGATGACTTCAACACTTGATCTTGAAACCTTATTTCTTGAAGTATTAAAAACACCTAGAACTACCCAATTACAAGTAGAGTACGTTTTGTCAAAAGGATTAGCCAATTTACATAAATAAGTGACATATGTTCTTAACAAGTGAAAACACATATGTCCTAACAGAGTAATTAATATTACTTTTACTATAATAAATAAATTATATAGATTAATTAATATAATATTTTAATTATATCTATAAAAAATAGTGTTTTAAAATATTCAAAATAAGTGGTCAGTTTTTTTTTTTTTTTTAAGAACAAATTTGGTAAATAAAACTACCCTCCTAGAACCTTCATTTCAAATCATTTTTTCCATTCCCAAGCTCCCACCCAGGTGGCCACCTCTGCTCCTCAACTTTCCCATTGCATTTATTCTCTCATATTTATTTATTACTTCTTTATAGTTTTGTAAGTTTACAATGCTTCTTTTTTCTCAGCTCTTCAGACTCTCAACTTTGTCTTTGTCTTTGTCTTCTTTCTTCTCAATTCTTCTTTCTTTAGAGGTTTAGGATGATATTTTGGGATAATTGATTTTGTTTAGACTAAAGAATTTTTTAGATACCAATATTTACAAGAATGTTCCAGATTTTTTGTTCTTCAGTCACAAAGATGTATAAGATTTTTTGGAGTTTCATCTGAAACTAAATTTTTATTTATTTATTTATTTTTAAATTTCTACTACTCCTTTTTCAAAATTTTGGGGCCCCCTTCCACTTGGGAGCCTTAAGCAATGGCCTAATTGGCCAAGTGGAAGGGTCAGCCTTGCTCTTGATGATAGCTATTTTATTATTAGATTAAGACACCAATTGGTTTTTGGTGTAGGCGGAGATTGAATCTCAGATCTCTTATTCAACCATCAGAAACTTCACAGTTGACATAATCTACTATAATGCTATTTTTTCTTCTTCTTTTTTCCCCTGAATAATAAAATGGTTTATTAAACCCAACCAGGGGTGGCATACTAGCATTAGCTTTGGTCAGGGGGTTTATTATATATATATATATATATATATAATTTTTTTTTAGTATTTTACTCCTAAAATAAAAAATTGAACACCCTGACCTTAAATCTTTTTTAAGTTCAACTGAAATATGCTCGAATATGATTCTCTTAACAATCTAGTCTTGCAAATAAATTTGCAATTTATACATTTGATCAAATTTATGAGTATAGTGGCTGAATTTGAATGTGTTTTTAATTTGTTTTTTGTTAAGTGGAGACTAGGGGCATGGGTCTATCAGTCGACACCAATTGGTTTTTGGTGTAGGCAGGGATTGAATCCCAGATCTTTTATTCAACCATCAGAGACTTTACAGTTAACATATTCTACTATAATGCTTTTTTTTTTCCCCTGAATAATAAAATGGTTTATTAAACCCAACCAGGGGTGGCATACTGGCATTAGCTTTGGTCAAGGGGTTTATTCCATATACACCATGAGGAGGGCGGAAGTGCACAATAATAGTTATAAATGCTTAAAATAATAACAAGTGATACAAAGCTTAAAATAATAACAATAGGTATTTTAATAAGATTTTAATAATAGATTTAAACACTTATAGGAGATAATAGTAGATACAAAGTTTTGAACTGAAATGGAAAAAGATTACAAGCTTAGGAAGCAGTTTGGAAACTATATGGAATTTGAAACTAGGAAAATTAAGTGATGCCTCTAACTAGGGCTGACCAAATCTACTGCCCACCCAACCCAGATTCACCCGATTCGATGGCTCTGGCGGCCGGACTTGGGTCCCGACATAAAAAACCCGATGCTGGTGGGTCGGTTTCGGATCTCTTCCTCTAAAACCTGTGAAACCCGACTCGACCAAAGACCATTAACCCCGACCATTTTTCCCAGATTTTTGGCTACTATTTCACTTAAATCCATCAATTTCTGGCATAATAAACATCGGATCTGGCTGAACCAATGATTTCTCCACAGGATTTGGTAGAAATCTCAGTGGATCTGACGAGATCTCACAGGATCTTGGATGGAGAGGCAAGATCTCGTCACGTTTCGGTGGATTCCAGTGATTATTGGTTTCACCCAAAACCAACAAACACCCACCAGTAACCCGAACCAAATAGCCCGTTACTGTTACGGTTAGTTGTGGGTTGGAAAACCACGCACCCGATCTTGTACAAGTCGATTATGGGTTAGGCAAAAACCCAACCCACCCGACCCATGGATAACCCTACCTCTAACCTAAAAGGGACATCCCTTTTATAGGCAAAATAAAACACTATTTAAATAGTAAAATTGACTTTTACTATTTATGTGAACAGTACAATTGACTTTGTTTACTATTCATGGCAATTCAGCATGTGATGTTTAGAGGGGAATTTATCCCTCATGGGGAACAACCAGAGTAAGAGCCATACTTCTACCTGGGAATCAACTTTGTAACTTTATCAGGGAATCAGTAGCTTTACCAGGGAATCAATGCAGATCAATAGTTTTAAAAGGATATTCTTTTTCTGTAAACTTAGCAATTTTGGCCATTATGTTGACAGAGTTAATCCTCACGTAAGTCTAGTGTGGAAGCTTCATCATGACCAAATAATTCTTGATTATAAGGGTAATAAGGATCATCATTAGCAATATAGGCTTTTGAGGATGCCTTAGATTCTTGGTCATATTCTTCTTCTTCTAAGTTAGCATTTGTAGCTTCTTCTTCATCCTTCCATTTTTATTTTAACAGTGCAATTATATCAGATCTGCTGAGACCATAAAAAGCAGAGTTTTTATTTTTGGTCTTGGCAGAAGACTTAGCAAGTTTAGTAGCAAATGTGGTAGCGTGTGTAGTGGATTGAGGCATGGCTGCGTTTCCCAGGGGGTAAGCTAGAGCTTGAGCTTTAACACGAGTAATAGTGTTAACAGTGCTTTAAGTAGCAGTAGGGAACTCCCTGGTAACATTATCAATAACATCTTGGGTGTGGAAAAACTTTTCCCACCATTTAACAAACCATTGCCGAGTAAGAACATCACAATTCTTGACATACTTCCACTTCAAGATCCAGGGGACCTTGTATTTTTTAACAAAATGCAGGGTTTTAGGAAACTTAACACCATATGCATCTGTCTTATAAACACTTGTAAAGTACTTGAAGGAACCAGTCAGAGGTCCAGACAAAATATCGGTAACAGGGCCAAATTGTGTCCATCAATAGATGAACGAAAAGGGGAGTTGGGAACTAAAATTTGTATCAAAATTAACAAATTAGGAGTGGGTCATAGTTGCATCTTGGTGTCGCATGAACTTGAACCAAGCATGAATGTAATCATGGTAAGAATAAGGAATAGTTGAACCCAGTAAAGGCTTTGTAGAAGTAGGGTGAAGTCCCCATTTTTCTTTAGTAACAATGTAGAGGATGAAAACACTATGGTAAATAATTTTGGATTTATCAATCTTATTAGGAATGGATTTGATAAAAATTGATCTTTCATGGAACAGGATAGTAGAATAATAATTTAAATCTTTACCATTATGTTCGGGTATCTAGTGGAAATTTAGAGAAAAATATTCTTTAGCAAGTTTAAAGGGATCTTTGATCATAGCCCTGTTGGGTTCTATGGAGAAAAGTTTTTGGCAGTATTTTTTTAGACATATTGTGAAGCATTTGGGTTTCTAGAGAAAGTGGCTTTAACAAGTTGGTTGGCAAGGATCATAGCATATGGGACATAAGAGGATGCTAACATAATGGAGTAGTTTGATCTGGGGATAGTACCTAGGGTAGTAAAACGGTTAGTAATGTCAATACAGGGGGTGCATGTTCTTGTTTAACAAGTTGTTTAGTAGTATTTGTAGCAGGGTGTTTGTCTTTGGACCTTCTACTTGCCATTGTGGTATTGCAAGAATTCACGGGTAAGGAAACCAGGGATAGTATTTTGAGAACCTTTAATATATTCAATATCAATATCAAAAACACTTAAAATAGCTTGCCATCGGGCAAAAATATGTTTTGAAGCAATATTTTCAACATCTTTTTCTATAACATATTTAACACTTTTGTAATCAATGCGTAACAAAAACTTTTGATTTTGCAAATCACTTTGAAATTTGGAGATACATAGCACTACAGATAAAACTTTTTTATTTTTATTTTTATAGTACTATAATTTATTTATGTAGTATTCCAGAGTCCTGAATGGAAACGAACAATTTGTTCGAATGAGTCTAGTGAAACCAAGTTGTTTCAGAATATCTCCATAACCAATGTCAAAGGCATTAGTTTCAAAAATTTTGAAAGCATTAACAGTAGGGATACCAAGACAAGGCAAAGTTTTGACATGAGACTTAATTTGTTTAACAAGAGAAGTATGAGTATTAGACCAGGAAGGATGATTATTTTGTAATTGATCAAAGAGAACTTTACATTGTTTCCTCAAGTCCTTATAAAACTCAGCAATGTAGTTCAAAGACCCAAGGAATCTTTGTAACATGTTTTATCAATAATGACATCGGGAAATTTATAAGCAAACTGAATGGCTCTGTCAATGGGACAAATCTCTCCTTCAGAAATGTCATAGCCAAGGAAACGAACCTTTGTTTAAAATAGTTTGATTTTCTTAGCATAGACAACAAGACCATTACGTTTGATGATATCAAGAAGTGAATATAAATGTTTCCAATGTTCATCAATGGATTTGGAATAGACAAGGACATCATCAGTGTAAACTATGGTGAAATGACTAAAGGAATTGAAGATATCATTCATAATGTTCTGGAATTCACTAGGGGCATTCTTAAGAACAAAAGGCATAACATCCACTCGTAATGTCCAAAGGGAGTGGTGAAAGCAGTCTTGTACTTATCAATTTCACTGATTTGGACTTGCCAAAACCCAGATTTTATATCGAATTTAGAAAATACAACAGCATCACTTATCCTATGTACTAGGTCATTCTTATAAGGGATAGAATACCTAATCCATTCTAATACTTTGTTTAGAGGTTTGTAATTAATAACTAAGCGAGGAGTCCCTCTTTCAATTTCAACATTTTTTTGAACATAGAAAGCAGCACAAGACCAGGGGGACTTACTATTTCTAATTAGTTTTTTAGCAAGTAAATCATGAATTTCCTTTTTATAAAATTCAACAGTTTCAGCATTCATTTGAATAGGACGAGCTTTAGTAGGAATTTTTTTTTCATCAAAATCTTTAACATAAGGCAAATTAACAATATGCTTTTTCCTATGCCAAAAAGCATTAAGGATATCAGAACAAACATCATTAATCAATATTTTATAAAAATTATCAATTTTGGATTGTAATAATTTATCGGAAAGTTGTTCAGCAATCTTCTTATATCTAACTTCTTGTTTTAGAAAATTTAGGTGTTTGGTTTTAGCATGAATCAAGTTTAAAGAATCACTAGTATCAATTTCAAGCTTGGAAGCAAATTTAAATTTCACTTTCTACCCAAAGGGGTCAGTAGTGATACCATCATGTTCAGTAAGAAAAGGATATAAAGAATTTATGAAAGGAATACCAAGAATCACTTTATCAATCGTATTTTTAACAAGAACATAGGAATCTTAAAACAATCATTATCATGGCATACATGGGCATCATTCAATTCATACTTAATTTTCATTTGTGTACCATTAGCAGAAAACAGTTTCTTAGTGGATTTTTTGTAATATTTGGAAGGAATCATTCCTTCTTGAATGCAATTCATATCAGCACTAGAGTCAATCATGGAAATAATGGTTAATTCATATTCATAGCAAACTACAATTTTAACTTTTGAAAACCATTTTGGAAGAATCAATCTGTTAATAAGACTGAGTCTATTAATATCAGCAACAGCAGTATCAGAAAGAGGAGCTTGTTGATTGGGGCCATCTTCATCTTTCTACTCTTCAGGCTCGTCATCAGATTGTTCATTATCAAGTTGTTTATTAATTTTTAAAAGTAATATTTTTTTTTTAAAGCCAAAATTATTGTCTTTAATGAAAGCTCGAAAATGTGTTGAAAACACAAGAGCAATTTAGACCCCCCAATTAAAATTACGGCTTGGTTGATTTTACACTAACTTAATACTAAGTGCGGAATCGTGTAAACACAAGCGTATAAGCAATAAGCTACTCTAATCCATAAACTAAGCAACACAGCAGTATAATGGAATATAAAAGAGTAGGGAAGAAAGATGCAAACACAGAAAACACCAAGACGTGTTTTCGAAGAGGAAACTGAAGAACTCGGCGAAAAACCTCTCCGCCGCCCTCCAAGCGGAAATCGATCCACTAGACAATCAGTTGGGATACATGAGTAAGCAAAAGACCCTCCAAGCCTAATCTACCCGATGCACCTAAGCCCTCCAAGCTCCTACTCCAACAAGGCTTCTCGGAACCGTGTCTTGTCTAGTTCTCCGGATCCCGCAACAAGCTCCATGTTGCATCTGCCATCCTTGGCTTCTTCCAATGCTTCCCAGCAGCACCAAAACGTCACTCAACACTCTCAAAAGGTGTGGTAAGTGTTTGGGCTATCAACCTCTCAATGGTGTGGAAATGGAGAGGGAAGGGTTGAGGAGATACCACAAGCAAGTGTATAGAGAAAGGTGGGGATGACAATCTCTAATTGCAAATGTGTTTGGCTAGGGTTTTCTCTCTGAAGCATTCCTCAACATTTGTGGGTAATGGGGGTTTATATAGGATAGGTGCAGAATGTGTGAGTCAGTCAGTACAGGCTGGCAGAACAGCATGTCTCGCGGGTGTCTCGCGGGAAGGCCTTACCCGCGAGATACTCGCGAGAGACAGCTATCTCCACCTGTCCTGACTCTTCGCATTCCAGCATGTGCAAGGCACATGCTTCACTTCGCGGGAAGCTTAGTCGCGACATACCCGCGAGATTCCATCAGCTTCCACTTTGCTTGAGTCTTCACACACTCTCTATCACACACCCCTTACATCAATTCCCACAACAAATACAGGGTATAAACAATTGATAGTAAATACAATCAAATTTGGCACGGAATAAAAGCCAACAAAACACATAGTTGTAAATCACAACTTTACATTTAACATTTTTTAAATCATTTTTTATCTCAATGATTTCTTTCTTAATAACAGTAATTTCATGTTGTAAATCATTGACTGTTATTTCTTTAGATTTCTTTTTATTAAATCTTTCCAAAGTTTCATCAAGACTTATCTTTGCTTTTATCTTTTTATCATTTTCATCTTTAATCATAGTTTTCTTCAGCTTTTTAAGATATTCTTCTTTAAGCTCAGGGTTATCAATTTAGCTTATCAAGTTAATAAGCAAGTTTTCTTGTTCTTCACCTTTGGTCAAAACGTTAATTTTTTTGCGACCTTTGGTCAGAACATTGATAGTGTTACAACAAGAATCTCAGTAACCAATTTCAATATTAGGAGAATCAAGAGATTCATTATCAGATTGGTAGCTAGAATCAGTTGAGGTTAAAATATTAGTATCAGAAGAATCAAATGAACCGAAAGGTTGTGATTTAAGAATTCGAATCAAATCTTCTTTATCCCTGTCATCAATACTTAACATGTTGATTTTGTTTTTTAGCTTACCAAGTTTCTGTTTCAATCACAGCTAAAATGGTTGGGTTTGCCATAGTTGAAATATTTTCCTTTACCAGATCTTTGTTTATCATGTTTAACAGTTTTCTTTTTTGCATAATAAACCTCAGGTTTAACAAAATGTTTTTTAGCAGTTTTTTAATCTTTATGAACTTTATCATGATTTTGTTTACCTTTTTGTCTAGATGGGGCAATAGGAGGTAAACCATATAGTTCACAAAAATGACCCATTTCATATTTAGCCTTTTTACTATTTCGTAACTGTCATTTTAACATTTTTTGATCATTACACATGTTAATACAAATTTTTTTAATAGTGCTAAAAATATCACTATAGGTTAGATCATCATAATTGATAGTACCATTTTTATCAGTTAATTCTTCTCTTACCTTGTTAGCAAAAAGAGGAGGCAGACCAGCAATAAACTTCTCTTTCCAATATGATTTTAAACAGTCTTTCTGAAGCATTACCCTGGAAATAAAAACATCTTGGTACCCCCTATAGTTAGACATAGTAGGGCAACACAAATCGTATAATTAATCACTAATATGAGAAGAAATATTAGCAGGGGTTCCAACAAAATGTTTAATAATAGTATAGATCAAAGTATTGACTTTATCAGGAATACCTCGACCAATTCTTTCATCAAAGATAGGTAAACCATCATCATCTTTTTTAACAGTTTTTTAATAAATTCTTTAGATTCTTCAATAAGGTATTTTTCCCACCAACCACAAAGAGTTCCAGAAAAACCAATAGTAAGAAAGTCAACAATCTCATCATGGTCAAGATTATGATTAGTTATATAGGCATTAGCAACCATAGACATATGACCCATTTTATTAATAATATCTTGTTCAGGTAAACCATCAATATTCCATTCATAAAGTTTATTAGCAGAAACAAAAAATTGGGTTTGAAAAAACCTTTCTTCAAACTGCATAACAAGAGAAGTAGGTTTTGAATACCAATTTTTTGTAAAAGACATGGGATTAGGTTTTCCAAAAATCTTTTAACTTCAGCGAATTCAAAAATAGGTTTATCAAAGCTTGTAATATCTTTTATATTAGAAGCAGAGGATGAAGAGTCGGAATCTGATTCCTTAAAAGAAACCAGCTCTTTCTTTCCTTGAAATAGCTAGGGCAGTACTAGTAGAAGTAGTGTTCTACTCAGTTTTTATCTTTTGTAAATCAAAAAGCATTTCTTCAACCCTTTCAATGGTTTTACTCTGGGTGGTTTTGAGGCTCAGGTTTTGCCTTTGACCAGGTAAATCAATCAAAGGTTTTTCAGCTTTTATAGAAGAAACATGTTTTTCAATTTTTTCTTCAATATAATCAAGTTGTTAGCCAATAATATGTAAAGAATAATTAACAAATTTTTTTGTTCAATAATTTTTTTTTTTGTTTCAGTGGAAATACGGGTGTTAACATCAATTATTTTAGTAATTTTGAAAGGGGAGGCCTTTACCTCAGTCCCTTTACAGTTAATAAGAACCATGTCAAGGGGCGGATGGCTAGACCTAACAACAATCTTATCTTCCTAAACAAAATTTGATTTTTTTACCATATTCAAACTATTTTTTGAAATATTTTTCCGAAACATAATGGTTTTCAACAAAATCGAAAAATAAAATATGTTTTTGCAACTCATGCATTTTCTGTTTCCACTTTCTTTTAACACAATCTTTTTCTTTTTGATTAAAAGTAGCATGATAAAATTTTCTCTTACCTTTGTTCTGTAGATTTAAATTCATCAAATAAAGCAATCATATCAATTTCAAAAGCCTTGTTTAAAATTCTTAGTTGACTATGAATAGGGGTTTGAAAAATCAGGAGCAGTTCGAGCTTGAAAATCAGAAGCAGTTGCAGACCCAAATTTGGTCTCTTCTTCTTCATTAATAGGATATTTGCCATGTTTATAAGGATGCTTCGTTTTTGTAGAATAATAAGTAGTACTTACTTAAGAGTTATCACTTGCAACTCCTTTCTGTTTTAAATCAGGTTTTTCAAAACTTTTTTCTAAATATTCATTGAGATCTTGATCTCTTCTTTTCAAATCTTTTGAAATAGTAGATCTAGCAAAAGAATTTCTTCTTTCATTGATCATCAGGGGTTTATTATCAAAACTTATTTTAACCGTATCGTCAAGGTATTGTTGAATAAAATTAATATTGTCGTTTTCAAAAACAGATTTAGCAGGTGAGACTTCTCATTCCAATAACCATTCATTAGGAAGAGTGATGTCTTTCCAACGAATCATGTTTGGAAAGGTAACCTTAGCATTAGGTGTGGAGCATTGGATCAGCAAAGTATTATCACTAGCATTTTTTAACTTAGCATGTGGGTTTAGTTTGGTTTTCAACAATCTATAATAAATACGATAAATGATAGCAAGAGGTTTACTACCATCTTCCATATCATAACCAGATGTCAAAATATTCAAAGTTAAAGCTTTAAGAATATTAGGATCATCAATAGCAAGATTTAAATCAGGATAACAATTGAAGTAAATAGGACCATTGAACATGGATGATTGAATCATACCGAGAATACTAATTTCAAAATTTTTAAATCTAGCATCTCTTAAGCACATAAATACAAAAGCATTAATACCCATTTGAGTGAGAGTTGTAAAAACAACTTGAACTGAACCAATATGTAGAAACTGGTATCCTTTTGCAAGGAATCCTTGAATAGATTTTCTATTAAACAAGCAACATTTTTCATGAGTTTTGGAAATATAATAAGTTTGTTCAACAGTCTTAACATTAAACTTAGTATTAAAAGCAGTTCGAACCCAAGTGGTTCTATAAATAGCATTTGTATCAATTTTAGGAATACACCAATTCCTAAAGGGAGTATCATTATTTTCTTCAACAAAGTAATTTTCCTCATTTATAATATCAGGAGGGATACTAGATCCTAGAGCTATTAGAAGAGTTGGATCTGAATAATCTATCCATACTATCCTTGGTTTAATACTCACTTATCATGTTTTCTCACAACCGTTGAATTTTGTAACACATACCCTAGTCAACCCTTTACCTCTCATGCCCTAATGCTTTCCTAGCTCAATTGGCCTTACTGTTTGGTTTTAGGAATTCACTTTCCGACAATGGTGGTGCCAACGGAGACAAGAATAAAGACACAACAGAGTAAGTATCAAAGGTTTATACAAAAACAGACAGAGTGTCAAGAACACAACTATCACCAGCCAGAAAGAGATGGCTCTGATACCATGAGGTGTTTATCACCAGCCACAACTATATATATATAAAACTTATAAATTTTTTTGTTTTGTTTTTTACTCCTAAAATAAAATACTGAACACCTTGATCTTAAATCTTTTTTTAAGTTCAATTGAAATATGCTCGAATATGATTTTCTTAATAATCTATTCTTTCAAATAAGGCTACAATTTATACATTTGACCGAATCTGTGAGTATAGTGGCTGAATTTGAATGTGTTTTTAATTTGTTATTTGTTAAGTGGAGACTAGGGGCATGGGTCTATCAGTAGTTAGCAAATGTTAACACTAATGACAATTAAACAATTAAACAATTAAACAAGGGGCGATTCCTTAAAAAATATTTAAAAAATTAGATAAGGAATGTGGGATAGGGGAGTAATTGAGTGAAGACAAAAACAAATGTTAAACAATAAAAAATTTCCTAATACAATTACAAAGACCAATGTAGTTGTCAACTTGGAGTTGAATTTTTAAATAAAAGAATTATACAGAGTAAAGATGATGTAGGAAAAAATCTTCAAATTAATTTATGTAATTTGTCATTTTTGGTATTTTTATGTAATTTTTGTTATTTTAGGTTTAGGACATTTATTTCCTTGTTTTTAGGTGCTTTAATGCTTTGTAGGTCAAATTTAGTTCCTGTTATGGTTAGGTATTAATTAAAAGTTATTTTAGAATATATTTTCTAGTTTGTCAAGTTTTACGGAGCCCTTAAATAAGCCCTAAGTCTCTAAACCTTTTTTTTTTTTTTAAACAGTTATTCATTCAAAAACATTTATACTTTTGTCTTTCTATTTTTTGGTGGATTCCAAACCCTTTCTCCTTGTGGATTCAAAGACCCTTGTGGATTCAAGGAATCCTCGTGGTTTCAAGATTATTTTTAGAAGCAAACGTGTTTTGTTTCTTGTTTTCTAGAAGTAGACATGTTCTTTTTCTTGACTCTTCTGCATCCCACATCAATTGGTATCAGAGTCTTGACAATGCCGACTCTATAATAGATACTATTGATACGGTCACCTAAGGCCCCAAGTAGAAAAAAGCCCCCCAAATTTTAACCAATAGGGTTTAAAAAAAAAAATTTATAATAGTATTAATTAAGTCTAAATATTAGCCAATAAATAAAATAACATTTTTTTTATCAAATGATAAACAAGAAGAAAAAAAAAATGCTACTTTTGCTCAACATCTTTCACAATACTTTCACCATAAATCTTAAGCAACGTGTTGTTACAAGGTATTATTGATAAAAAAAAAAAAAAAAAAAAAAAATTCAGTGATGGGTTCAAATTAGAACCAATAATAACTTAATACTTAGGATTTACTGTGTTGTGAATGTAGCACTTCTAAGAAAAAAAAACAATATATAAAAAAAAAAGATTCACAACATTTTTCACAAGTTGAGTTGGCAAACTTTTACGAGTTCTTATCGAATTCCACCACTAACATCACTTTTTTACTTACCACTACCAATCTGCCACATCAACAGGTGTGAAACATTTTGTCAATATTTTTGTCTATAAAATTTCTAAAAAAAAAAATATTTACATGGTTTATGTAGTAGTGATTTTGCATCTAAAACAAGATAATAGAATTTAAGTAATATTTAATTTTTTAAAAATCATATTTAAATATATAAAAGGCCTTAATTTCAATTTTCTCCTTAGGCCTCCAAATGCATTAAGTCGCCCCTGTGACTTATCATGGTCTGGTGACTGACGTATGAGACGGTAGCAATTCCGATGACAGAAAACTTAGCAAGTATTACGTGACATATAACTAGCACTCACGATTATATTTGCTAGGATGCCGTCATTGGAGCATTGAAACAATAAGGATAACTGTCATGGAGACATAACTCACGAGCAACCTGTTGGTAAGCAAATTTCATATATGCCTTATAAAAGAATTGCTAGTTTCAATGGTTATTTATTATGAGAGAAAAGTTAAAATTGTTTTGTATAAACTTAGTGAGTATGCCTTACGTTGGTGGGAACTAATACAATCTGATAGAATTAGACAAGGTAAAGACAAAATTCGTTCATAGCCAAGGATGAAAAAGATGCTCGCTATCAACTTTTATCCTTTGGATTATGATGAACTTTTATCGTATACAAAACAAGATTATTATTGGCCACTTGAATTATTTTGAAGAACCATATATTCCACCATTAAAGGAAGAATTGCATGTTGAAGAAAATATTGTTCTTGAAGATTATGTAGAAGTCAAAGAACAAAATACAGAGATTTCTGAAGAAATTCTTGTTATGGAAGAAGATCCTCAAATCAAGATTATTGTGGAGAAGATTAATGAAGATCCTATTATAGAGAAAGATCTTGAAGTCGAGATGGTAGAGACCATTGAGGAAGAAATTGAAGAGGAAAGTTTCAAGGATCTCAATGAAATCAAATCATATGATTGTCAATCTCAAGATCCTTTTATTTTGGTGGTAAGCGATACACCGAAGTTTATTGATCTTATTGAGGTTGATAGATTTGATTCAATTGTCAGTTCTTATTTGGTAAATCTCTACAATTACATGAAGACAAAGGAAAAAGAAATTCAGTTGATTTGTTTATTCCATTGATGAGTTGCAAGTATGGAAAGAATATCAAGGGGCTCAAGCATTCAAAGTATTTGTTTATTTGGAGCGGAAGATTTCAGATTTTAAAGATGAACTGGAGGACGAGTTTGTTTCAAGTGGAGGGGTCTGATGTAGGACATAATTTACTATTTAATTATTGTAATTTATTAATTTTGGTATTTAATTTGTAATTTTCGTTATTTTAGGTTTAGGGTTATTATTTCCTTTTTTTAGGTGCTTTTAATGCTTTTTAGGTCAAATTTTGTTCTTGTTATGGTTAGGTATTAATTATGAATTATTTTAGAATATATTTTATTGTCTACCAAGTTTTACGGAGCCCTTAAATAGGCTCCTAAGTCTGTAAACGTTTTTTGAACAATTATTCAATCAATAAAATTTAGACTTTTTTGGTCTCTCTATTTTCTATTAGATTCCAGACCCTTTCTCCTTGTGGATTTGAGGAAACCTCGTGAATTTGAGGTTATTTTTAGAAGCAAACATGTTTTGTTTCTTGTTTTCTAGAAGCAGACGTGTTCTGCTTCTTGATGCTTTCGCATCTCGCATTAAAAGACATAAGCTAATTGATAAAAATATTCTAAGTAATAATAATTAAAGTTCACTAAAAAAAAATAATTTATATCTTTTTTTTTTGTTTTAATCTGAGATAGAAATCCTACTTTAGCTTAATTAAAGTGTATGTTTGTGAAGCTCCCTCCTAGTGACTTAAACTCTAACCCTTGCCTCTCCACCCCACAAGAACTTGTACTTGTAAAGTGACGATCGCATCAAGGGTGCATGATGGTATTATATTTAGAAACAATAGATTATTTCTAAGATTTAATTAGCAACCATAATTAGTACGTTCATTATATTAAAAAAATATATACCAAATGAACTTATAGTTTATCTTTTATTTTTCTCCTAGTACCATGAACAAATTTGTAATAATAAAATCATGTAGACCGTAAGATTCATCTATTACTCAAGATTTATCTTTTTATTGAGCCCCTAGAAAAAATTCCTGTAGTCGCCACTGAACTCAACCCAAATGATTACAAAAAAAATAAGAGAGTAATACTACAAATACAAACTATTTTATAACATTTTTTACAAACTGTTAATTTTACAAATTCTTTTTAGTTCTCACAACTGGCCCCTTCACCAGCATTACCTTTTTACTCATCACCCACCATATCAGCAATTTATAATAGAGTTTGTAAAATAATTTGTGACTTTAACATTTTAAGAAAATGAGAGGGCCTATCCATCTCTTTCCAAAGCTTGATTAAATGGGAGGAAGAGATGGAAACTGGCCCATTCCAGTTGCATAAAACTGCCAAAATATTTGAGCATCCATGAATTTCCTGCAATCTAAAACCATATAAGACAAACTCGTTTTTGAACAGCCATGAGTTGTTAGAAGCAAAAATTAGCCAAAGTTGAGTTAGATTCTAGAGGTGCCAAGATCCTAGATTCCAAGCCATTTATATTTATATTTCCCATAATTCAGAAATATTATATTTTTATGTGGTAGAACTTAACTTATAGAAAAACCCTAATCCACTTATTATACCCTCAAATTTCTCAATTATCCCCCCGAACTTGCCTTACCCAAATAATTTATAACACAAACCACTTTTTCCAAATACACTTCCAACCAACAACATCTTCATCCTGTGAGTTCTAGTTAGCTTAATGGTAAAGTATCTAATGGTTGAATAAGAGATATGGGGTTCAATCCCCGCCTACACTAAAAACCAATTGGTGTCTTGGTTTGATGATAAAGGCTACCTTCAAAAGTGGACACCATAAGTTGAAACTTTAAAAAAAAAAAAAAAAAAAAAACAACAACAACAACAACAATATCTTCATCCTTTGTATATTTTATTAAAATAATAATATTTATTTTTCTTTCTCAATCTATTTCCCACCTATCATTTTCTCCCTAAAATTATCCCAAGTCGATCTCTTAACCCTTATTACTCTTTTCTCAAGATTTTTTTTTTTTTGAGAAACAATTTAGGGCTTATTATTAAGGGAGGCTTCTTAGATCAGCGTGAAGTACAGGTTCAATGTCTGGTGGAACATCCTCCATCCAGACTAATAAATGAGATGATTGGATCGCTCTTCTTGCTAGCGAATAACCAACAGAATTACCATTCCAATGTATTTAGGAGTAACTTACATCTCTGAAAAAAGAAGAAAAAAAATTTACATCCTCTGCTATTTTTCCAAACTTCTTTAGGGACTTGGAGTTGCATTGTAGAATCTTCATAAGAACCTCACAATCTCCCTCAAGGATCACTTTGTCAAGGTCACAGTCATGGGTAAGTTCTAAAGTTTTCCTTGCTACTAGTGCTTCGACTAATAAATGAGATGATTGGATCGCTCTTCTTGCTAGCGAATGAGCAACAGAATTACCATTCCTATGTATTTAGGAGTAACTTACATCTCTGAAAAAAGAAGCAAAATTTTTTACATCCTCTGCTATTTTTCCAAACTGCTCTAGGGACTTGGAGCTTCATTGTAGAGTCTTCATAAGAACCCCGCAATCTCCCTCAAGGATCACTTTGTCAAGGTCACAATCATGGGCAAGTTCTAAAGTTTTCCCTGCTACTAGTGCTTCGACTTCTACCACTGTGCTAGGAAGGGGAATTTGTTAAGACAAAGACGCCATGACGAGACCGTGCTTGTTACGTATGATTACCCCTATGCAACCCGTTGTTCTTTTGTGAAGAGAGCCCCATCAAAGTTGATCTTGTACCAGGTCTTTGGTGGTGGTTGCTAGGCTGCTTCGACCTTACTATCGCTGTCGCAGTCATGGTATTAGCTCTTTTAAATTCTTGTAGTTGTTTCTGAGCCTATCGAAGCAGTTGGTCCAAAGTAGCTGATCCTTTATCAAGCCTTAAGTTACTGGCTCCGGTTCCACAAATTCCACAGAACCATAGAAAAAAGAGCAGGGTCGCTATTTTCAGCAAAAACACAACCCAGATGGTCTATGAAATTTGTATGCCACTTCAAAGTATCATGATTCCATAGATGAATTTTTGCCCAAAAAACTGAGAGCTTTAGGCAGAGAAACAGAACATGAATGGTATCTTCTTCCTAGAATTGACAGATTTCACAAGTTGCCTCCTTGAGTATTTTCCTTTTGACAAGGTTAATTTTCGAGGGCAAGGCATCACGACACATTCTCCATACCAGATTCTTGACTTTACCCTTGACACATAGGCTCCATATCGTCTGCCAAAGAGTTTTAATGTTACCTGGATCCAAAGGGCCTAGTTGTTGGTTTTAATTCTTAGATTGTAGAAGGCTATAACCTGACTTGACTGTATACTCACCAGAGGGAGTATGAGGCCAGGTCAGAATATCCGCTTGTTCAGATCGACAAAGTGGAATTTTTTGAATGATGTCCACTTCAAAATCAAACAAATACTTGTCCAACATATCATCTTTCCATGCTCTATTTTCCTAGTCAATAAACGGAGTAACTTTGGTGTCATGGTCAGCCTATAAACATGGAGAAATAACATGGGGCTGGTGTCTAATTGGAAGCCAATAATCACCCTAAACCCTTGTGGATTTGCCAATCCTCCAAACCGCCCCCTTCTAAATCACCTCTCTCCCTTTGAGTATACTCTTCCATGCATATGAGGATGATGATGGAATTTTGGCTTCCATAATAGAGCCAGTACAAAAAAGTTTTGCCTTATTAACTTGATAAAACAAAGAGTCTATGTAATGAAGGAGATGCCAAGTCTGCTTGGCTAGAAATGCGTCATTGAACATTGTTAGATCCTTGAATCCCATTCCCCCTTGGCTTTTTGGCTTACACAGTTCTTGCCACTTTATCTAGTAGATTTTTTGGCTATCACCCTTCTGTTCTCAGTGAAATCTCCTGATTAGAGATTCAATGTCTTGATATAAACCAATGGGGAGTTTAAAATAGGACATTGTATATGTGAGCAAAGCTTGAGCCACCGCCTTAATTAATATTTTTCTCCCCACTTGTGATATATGCTTACCCTCCAATCCCTGCAACTTCTTCCATACCTACTGTTTGATATTGTCAAAGCACTCCTTTCTTTCCGACCCACAAAGGATGGCAAGCCTAGGTATTTTTCATAGTGCTGGACAATAGGTACTCCAATAGCTTCTTCGATCAACACCTGCATGTCTTGTGGAATCAATTTGCTGAAGAAAAGGTTTGTTTTTTCTTTGTTCACTTTTGGCCCGGTAGCTCTCTCATAGGCGAAGAGGATTTGTAGTAATTTTTGGCATTCACTCACTGTTGCCCTGCAAAAAACAAGACTAACATCCACAAATAATAAATAGGTTAGTTTTGGTCCATTCTGGAAAATAGAGACCCCGGTAATATCACTTGTAGACACTGCATTTTGTACCCCTTACTCGAGCCTCCGTTCTCCAATGATGCTCGAACTCTAATGCCCAAGGCCAATTTAGAGCCCAATCTGATATCAAATTGACTTGAGGACTGTTAAAATGGAAAATATCACTTTTTAAATGCACAAAAATCTATTTTTGGAAATGAAAGACCACAGTGGCCCTTGGCCCATGTACGTAGGCAAAAGCCTGCATACGCAGGCTAAAGCATGTGTACGCAGGCACAATCTTGCATACACAACTAGGGTTTTAGAAGTATGAAAAATGCAAGTTTTCTTCAATAATGGTTGAGGTTTGGAATGAATCTCACATCGTTTGGGAGCCGTTCCAAACCCCATTTTTTCAACTATAAAAAGCCTTACATGGTACATTTTCAAGACACACAAAAATCCCATGGGAAAAACCTAAGATTCACTAGAAAATAGTCAAAAGGGAGTTTTTCACAAAACACCCTTAAGTCAATTTTATTTGATTGGGACCTCTTTTGGCCACAATCCTTTTAGTTTAACTTTGCTAATTGCTTGTTTAATGACTTGTGATAGATTTGACTAAGGGGAACGGTTAAAATCAAAGCTTGGGAACTCCTTTTTGAGGTATCAAGTTTCAACCTCTCTTTTCTCTTTTTTAGTCTTTCTTTTACTATTTATTTTATTTTATTTTATTTTTTGCTTTGTTTGTGTTATAACCTATTTGTTTAGAATAGGTTTATGTTTTCTTGTATATTCTGAGCACGTTTAGCTGTTAGAATTAGGGGTTTCATTTCTGCTCTGTTTCTGTGTTTTTAGGTCTTCTTGGCAAGGACTTGCGTATGCATAATCTTGCCTACGCACACAGGCTTGATTATACTTATGCAGGCTGTTAGGACATATGTGTTTCACTTGTTAGGAACATATGTCATTCTTTTATGTAATTAGCTAATCCTTTGACAAAACGCATTGTACTTGTAATTGGGTAGATCTAGGATGTGTTTAATACTTCAAGAAACATGTTGTTCAAGTCTAGTATTAAAGCCATGAAGATTGAACCAAGAAACAAGTGAAGAAAAGCTGTTCAATAAAGCTGGACAGATAGTTCGATAGCTTCTCGACACATTTCGACAGCTAGGCTATCTATCGAGATTTTCAACTTCTTCTTATCGCAATCTCGATAGCTTCTTGACAGCCGATGGATCGATTGAGAAAGCTCTTGTCTCCTCGACAGCTCCTCGATAGCTTCTCGATAGCTGTATCTATTTCGAAATTTAAACCTCGACACCTCTCGATCGATCAAGGTTACGGGAATTCAGATTTCCAGATCTGATTTTCGGCCCATGCTGACATGTATGTGTAGGATTTCTTTTCTCACAACCCTAGACCTATATAAGGCTTATTTTAGAGGCCATCACATAAGAGAATACAAGGAGAACATATGCAAAAGGTAACCGATGCCTTATTCTCTTTGAAAGAAGCTACTGCGTCTTTACGCCTTAGGGTTTTGTAAGCAAGTGCTTCTTGATCTTCATTGTTGATGGAGTGAAGAACTTTGCTGCCAACATTCTTCTTTCTCAAGTTGGTGAGTGAGTCACGTACTGAGATTCATGCAAAGGAGTTAGTCATGTATTAGGATTCGTGCAAAAGGGTGGTGTTCATATATTGAAGAATTCAGAGGTTCTGAAGCGGTAGAAGGTTTTTGCTGTGAGTTCATCTACGGGGATTGAGAGAGTCTAGGGACAAAGGTTTTGTACTAGATCTGAAACTTCTCTTTACTATAATGGATTGCTTTTCGAGAAGTTTTCCCTCCAGGTTTTTTACTGTGAAACTAGTTTGTTTCATTGGTTTTCTTGGGTCATCATATCTTGTCTTATTTATTTTTCTGCTGCATGATTTTGACATGATATTGATTTTTGTTTGTTTTAACAAGTTTTATTCATAATAAATCTAATTAACAACTTGGGTTTAAAACTTGTTAATTCTATCAACTGTGGTCTAAATTTCCCAACAAGTGGTATCAGAACGGGTACACTCTGATTGGATTAGTTTCCTGTGTGTGATCCTTGACCCCCGTTGTCATGGTTCGTGGACAGTCTCTTTTGATTCCTCCTTTATTTGATGGAACTAATTATGCGTATAGGACAGTTCGTATGAAAGTTTTTTTGCAGGCTCTAGGTGAATAGGTATGGCAAGTTATTGAATTTGGTTGGATTAAGCCAAAGGAAGCATCGGTGGATTGGGATGATGCAACAATCATTGCGGAAAATTTCAACAGTAGAGCCTTGAATGCTTTGTTTTGTGGGGTGACCAATGAGGAATTCAAGAAAATATCATCCACAGAAGTTGCCAAGGAAGCATGTACCATTCTTGAGACCACCTATGAAGGTACCCAGGCAGTAAAGACTGTGAAGCTTCAAAGACTCACTAGTAGTTTTAAAGAAATGAGGATGGAGGAGGATGAGACATTTGATGAGTTCTATGCTAAACTCATGGATATTGTGAATTCTGCCTTCAATCTTGGAGAATCTATTGCGAAACCCAAAATTGTTAGGAAAATCCTTAGGTCCCTTCCTAAAAGATTCCATGCCAAGACCACTGTCATTGAAGAATCAAAGGACATTGATCAAATTCCTTTGATTGAGCTTGTAGGGAACCTTCAAACCTATGAGATGGGATTAGGCTCAATGGGAAAAGGTGGAAAAAGTAAAAACTTGGCTCTTAAGGGTATAGAGGAAGAGATTGAGGACTCTAAAGATGAAGATGAAAGTGAAGATGAAGATGATGATGAGGATAAGGATCTACCCTTCATAACTGATGAGATTATCAAGCTTCTTTAATTTAGGAAAAAAGATAAGGGCAAACCTCCTAGGAAATCTAAATTCTCAAGGAAGGGCAAGAATGAGATACCCCTCATCCAATGCCATGAGTGCAAAGGTTTTGGTCATATGAGGATAGAGTGCCTAAACTACCTCATGAAGGAAAAGACCAAAGAGTCAAAAGATAGAGGGTTGGTTGCTACTTGGAATGATACTGAGAACGACTCTTCTGATAAGTATGTGGATGAATGTCGTCACGTTATGGCTTTTGCTGCCACAACTGAAAAGGTGATTATAGAGAGTGCTAGTGACGGTGAGGATTCTTCTTCTGATGAAGTACCCAAGAAGTTGACCCTTCAGGAAGCCTTTGATAAGCTATGCACTGAATTTATAAAATCTAAAAAGACTTCTCATCTTTGTAGAAAAGAGCTTAATGAGGTAAAAACTGAAAAAACTGATCTGTTAGTCAAACTAGATGAGACTACAAAGTTAGTTGAGACTCTTGTTGTGGAGAACACCTTATTAGAAGAGAAGGTCAAGAATCTTGAGGTTGAGCTTAGTCAAGCTAGAACTCAAAGAGAGATGATTTCTAGTGCAAAGCTTGATGAGGTATTGAGTGCTCAAAAGCCTAGTTCTGATAAGACTGGCTTAGGATATGTTGTTTCCTCCAGCCCTTCCTCTTCCATGACTTCTGGATCAAGGACTGTCTTTGTGCCCCAATCTGAGAAAGGTGATAAAGGTATGAAGTCCAAAACTGATTTGACTACTTCTAAATCCTTTGTTAGACCTCATGTTTGTTAACATTGTGGTGTTTCTGGACACATTTGTCCTAATTGCTTTAAGTTGTATCCTCAAAAGCAAGTGTCCAAACGGTCACAGGTTTCCTTTCAAGGACCTACACCTTTGTTTGGAGAGTTATTAAAAGCTTTGAGCTTTTTAACTCAATTTCAGGAGAATTTTAATTCTTCTATGTCCTTTAGTAGACATACTAGGACATGTGCCTTTTCATCTTCACGGCCAAAGACTCGTGCTGTGGGGGTGAGAAAGGAGCCTAAGACTTAATTGTCTTTTTTGTCTGTCTTCTGCTTTAATTCTTTCTATCTAAAGTAGGACTCTTTCTGCTTGATTTCTTATTTGTTTTTGGAATCACGCTTTCATGCATCTGCACCTTTCTATCATGCCTTCATGCATATGCATCTTTCTTTCATGCTTTCATGATTGTTTGTCTGTTTTTATTTGGTTGTTTAGTCTTTATTTTGTTGGTTTTCAAAATAAAGAGAAAAATCAGCAAAATACAAAAACAGTGTGTGTTTGTGTACATTGGTACTTGTGTACCTTGGATGGCCATTGAAACAAAGTTTTCTAAACTTTGTATCTTTTGTAGCTTAGATGAGCATCTCTATGCACAACTAAGCAAGTGAGTTTTGTGGCTCGTGTTTGTGATGAGTAAGGTTAAGTGATCTCTTGTACTTAACATTTGTATCTCTCTTTTTGACGGGAATGACTAGAAAATCCTAAGAGAAAGACATAAATAACCATCTCACCACTGTTGCCCGCCAATCATGAATGACAACTGTATACTTCAGCATAGTAAAAGTGCAATGTCAATGACATTTGTGTTCTTCGGCATAGCAAAATTGGAATGTCAAATATCATTGGGTATTTCTTTTCTCTCTCTTATATGCCCATGCATGATATGCTTATTAAAAAGAAAAATATGCAAAGAAAAATAAAAAGCAAAAAGATAAAAAAAATGCTTTAAATATGATTGCAAGCATGTATTCTAGGAGATGTGGGAGTTATAGGATGTACTTCGAAGGTGATAGTCCCCATCAAATAGTTATGATTGTGTGTGAGTTAAAGTGATTTTCTCATATCTCAAATCGTCAAAACCTGTATACACTTATGCAATCTTGCGATACTTTTCACACACAACACGCAATATTCTTTACTACTCTTGATACATCTGCAGGAACAATGTGATTCGGCCATCACAAGGTTTACATGTGTTAATGTATGCTCACCAAACTATCTTAATTTGTTTTTGAAATATAAAATTGGTTAGACTTGTTTAGTGTGTGTGTGTGTGTTTTGGGATCTATGTGCTTAACATTTTTCTTGTTGAGAGATTTGTTTTTCACATATTTTGCATCTTTCTATTATCTTGTCATCCATAGCATCTTATTTCATTACATTCATGCATTTATATGGATTTCTTGTGCCCCCTTGATCATCCTTGATCATCTTTATGTTTCTCGGGTAAAGCTTTCTAGCTTCTTGTACCCTTTGTCAATCATGACAAAATGGGGGAGAAATTGTGGTGAATATGTGGTTTTCTTTTTAAGATTCTACATGTTATGGGGAGAAATACATGCCTCTATAAGGGGGAGATGTGTTTCATCTTGTTAGGGGGAATGTTTACCTCCTTGTTGTTGTAAGAGCTTCTTTTAGCTTCTTCTTCTTGTACACCGGTCTTGTGACCATTTTGACATACATTGTACTTATCTTCTTTATGTGATGATGTATGTTTTCTTCACCTACCTCTACATGTGTTTTTTTTTTTTTTTTTTTTTTTTTTTTTTAATTTTTTTTATCTTTATGCACATGTTTCTTATTACTTATATGCAATATATTATTTCTGTTTCATACTAAGATGCCCTGATGAGTTTTGTTTAAAATGTTTCAGAAATACAGGTTGTCAAAGTCTACTTGCCATAAACTCTCTTCTTGCAAAGTTTTTTAAGAGTTTTCTTGCAAAGTTTTTTAAGAGTTTATGTTAGGATAGATTTTATTGTATTCAACAAGTGAATATGAGTTAAGTGATTTATGACTTCTCTCATATGTTCATCTGTTTGTTGTGGTTGTCTCTCATATGTTCATTTATGACTTCTCTCATATGATTTCTCTCATATGTGTTTTACTTGTTAGGAATATATGTTATTCTTTTATGTAATTGGCTAATCCTTTGACAAAACGCACTTTACTTGTAATTGGACAGATCTAGGATGTGTTTAATACTTCAAGAAACATGTTGTTCAAGTCTAGTATTAAAGCCATGAAGATTGGACCAAGAAACAAGTGAAGAAAAGCTGTTCAATAAAGCTGGATAGATAGCTCGATAGCTTCTAGACACCTCTCGACAACTAGGTTATCTATCGAGATTTTCAACTTCTTCTTATCGCAATCTCGATAGCTTCTCGACAGCTGGTGGATCGATCGAGAAAGCTCCTATCTCCTCGACAGCTTCTCGATAGCTGTATCTGTCTCGAATTTTAAATCTCGACACCTCCTCGAGAGGTTACGGGAATTCAGATTTCCAGATCTGATTTTTGGCCTATGCTGACATGTATGTGTAGGGTTTCTTTTCTCACAACCCTAGACCTATATAAGGCTTATTTTAGAGGCCGTCACATAAGAGAATACAATGAGAACATATGCAAAAGGTGACCGATGCCTTATTATCTCTGAAAGAAGCTACTACGTCTTTGCGCCTTAGGGTTTTGTAAGCAAGTGCATCTTAATCTTTATTGTTGATGGAGTGAAGCAGCCAACATTCTTCTTTCTCAAGTTGGTGAGTGAGTCACGTACTGGGATTCGTGCAAAGGAGTTAGTCACGTACTGGAATCCGTACAAAAGGGTGGCGTTCATATATTGAAGAGTTTAGAGGTTCTGAAGCGGTAGAAGGTTTCTGCTGTGGTAGAAGGTTTCTGCTGTGAGTTCATCTACAGGGATTGTAGAGTCTAGGGACAAAAAACTTCTCTTTACTATAGTGGATTGCTTATTGGGAAGGTTTCCCCCTATGTTTTTTATTGTGAAACTAGTTTGTTTCATTGGTTTTCTTGGGTTATCATATCTTGTCTTATTTATTTTTCCGCTGCATGATTTTGACATGATATTGATGTTTGTTTGTTTTAACAAGTTTTATTCATAATAAATCTAATTAACAACTTGGGTTTAAAACTTGTTAATTCTATCAACCGGGGTCTAAATTTCCCAACACAGGCCTATTCTTGCGTGCGTGAGCCACTGCCCAGAAATCCTAATTTTTCTTTGTTTGTTTTGCTCCTGCCTTCACATGCTTGTTCTGTTTAGCTTATTTTCATATGTTTTGGTCTCTATAAGTCTTTATGCCTCTACCTCACATGTTTATTTGTCTTTCAGCATGCTTAGATTAGGGTTTCTATGTTTGTTTCTTGCTTTGATGCTATACCATTCATTCACATGTCCATTCATCAATGTCATAGGTGCTGTGCTGCTGAAAGGTAAGTAAAGGGTAAGTCATGCATTAGAAATGTCCATGCATTTGTGTTGGTTTGATTTTGATGATATGATGAAGCATGCAAAGATGTATGATTAGGGTTTATAATGTGTTAATGCCTTGTTCATAAGATGATTTTCTTGCTATTGATGATATGCTTGCTACCATGTTTAGGGTTGTTGCCTTGTTTAGATGTATGATAGGGTCTTTCACATGTTAGATGAATGCTAGGGTTTCTTTTGTGTGTTTGGCTCTCTTTTGCTTTGTGGATAGATAAGTATGCTTATTGAAGGATAAAAGATGCCATGTTGTATGTTAGATGCATGATTAGTGTGTGTGTGAGTTTAGAATACAAGTGTTGAACTAGTTTTTAATAAGGTTAAGATTAAGACACAATGATGGGAGGCATGTTGTATTGTATTTTGTCTGCCCTCGATTTGCGTGCCAGACCCCGAAAAGTCCAAAAATATTATTTTCTTTCTATGGGGCTGCGAGAACATCCAGAATGACGTGGCGCAACCTGTCCGGGCACCAGAGCACCCAAAGTGCCTCTTTCAGCTAAAATGACCAAAAATGCCCCTGGTCAATCCTAGATTTGTCCGAATGATAGGCCACAATCTGAATGACCCCTTGTGATTAAACCAATTAATTAATTAGCCAAGTTGTTAATTAATCAATTAATCTTGCAAACACGTGGAAGCACAAACAAATCACCAATAAACTAATTAAGCAGCGGAAAATAAATAACACGGTGATTTGTTTACAAATGGGGAAAACCCTTGCGGCAAAAACCCCACCGGGTGATTTTCAGGTCATCACTCCCGAAACTCCACTATTATCAAATCAAGCGGTTACAAGTAAAGGAATCCCAAGTACCTTACCAACCTACAGTTGAACCCTTACCCCAATACCCAATTGGACTTGATCTGTAGTGACAATTTCCACCTTTGATGCACGGCTCCCAAGTACGTGACTAACCAATGCGTGGATCCCAGTACGCGACTTCAAAACACCAACTAAGAAGGAGAGGTTGGCTGCAAAGTTCTTCAGTTCATCCTATACGATGAAGATCAGGAAGATGCTTGGTCACAAACCCTTTGGTGCAAATACACAGCAACTTCTTTAGAGAAGATGAACTAGGTCAAGAACTTCGTCTTTTGATCACAATTTGCTTGAACAGAGATTGCTCAATGCTTTTGCAACTTGTGTACAATTTGACGGCTCTTAAAACAATCCTTTTATATGTTTAGGGTTAGAAGAAAAGAAGGCCCAAAAGCATATTCACGGATCCCAAGAAAATCAGATTAGAAAATCTGAAATTATAAATCTTGACAGATAGCAGGTGTCGAGGTAGCTATCGAGAAGGTGTCGAGCTTTAATGAAATTGCACTTCAGCTTGCTTTTTCTTAGACAGACTTGATGACTTCAACACTTGATCATGAAACCTTGTTTCTTGAAGTATTAAAAACACCTAGAACTACCCAATTACAAGTAGAGTGCGTTTTGTCAAAGGATTAGCCAATTTACATAAATAAGTGACATATATTCTTAACAAGTGAAAACTCCTAACAGTCAACCAAAGTCAAAACCCTAACAAAAAATCATTTTTCATAGTTTTACATCAAACTCGAGCTTCTTGGAGATTTTTAACAACTTTGACCAAGTTTGACTAAGTTTAACCCGAAGTCGATCCTAGGTGGGCCCAAAAACCCTAATTTTGATCCAGCCATCAGAATGGGATGAAACCAATGCCAATGTGAAGATTATCAAATTCTTATTCCAACAACTATTTATGGATCGAAATCGGAGTTAAGACGGCCGAGATATCACAAAAACTGGGATAACGCACCGATTGATGCATCGCTAACTTCCGAGAGCTATAACTTTTGATTCGACCGTTTGATTTTCAAGATCCATACCTTTTCAGAAACAGGAAGTCAAGATCTTCCTGGGGTGTCAATATCAAACTAAATGGAGGCCTTTTGAAGTTGGAGGCCTTACAAGGGCTATCGCCTTAAAATTTGTTCCGGGGCTATAAAAAGCCCAAGGCACCCGTCAGACTGGGAGGAGACCATTTTTTGCTAGGTTTTTCTCTCTGCCTGGTTTTTCTACACGTTTTTACCCTTTTCCAAACAAAAAAACACACAAAAAACACCCAAAAACACATCAAAACTTCTTAATTCTTCTCTCCTCACCAAAAACACTAGGTATTGTTCTTATACCCAATCTTCTTTACCTTGGTTCTACACTTTGGATTTAGGGTTCTAAATCTTTTTCCTAACATGTTCTTGCTTTTTTTGTCATAATAATACATTTTATTGCCTTCTTTGGCATGTTTCCTGCTTTATCTTGTTTCTAGCATGTTTTAGCTTAAATCTGTGTACTTTTATGCTCATTCACATGTTTTTTTGTCCCGATCTACGTGCTTTGTGCTACATGCTTATGCCTAGATCTATCATTTTTATGTGTTGTTTAGATAGATCTACATGTTTCTACGCTTGTTTACATGCTTACATGTTTAGATTTACATGCTTAGGGTTTTATGCCATGCTTTCCATGTGCTTGTGCGCTCCATGCCATGCTTGTGTGCCTAAGCCTAGACTTGTTGATCATGCCATGTGCTATTGTAGCCCTTTTGTTCCTTTTAACGCATTTTCTTGTGTTTTGGCCTTTTGGTTAGGACTCGATCTAGGTCTTATGGTCTTTGTCATCATCCATACAACTTGGCCCATATCAAAGGGTTTGGATCACCCGTTTTTCATATCTGTGCTTGCTTGCTTCTACGTTTTATGCTTATGTTAGCCTCTCTTGTTCTAGGCTTTGCCACGTTTGGCGCCTTTAGCGGGTTCATGGTTGTGTGGTTACATTTAATGCCCATGAGGCCTTGTTTGGATGTAGCCATTCAAGATGCATCGCCATGATGCCGGTTGCTTCGTGCACACCTATCCCTTTTTCCGCTTTGTGCGATGATTGCTTACCATGCTTTTTTGTGCCACCCGTTGGCTTTATGTTTATCTTTACATGCTTGTTTACATGTTCATGCATGAGTCTTGCTTGTTAGTGTGTCATCCATGCTTCAACACAATAAGGCTATAGACATCCGATCCAAACCTACAATTGTCCCTCGCGGACACCACCTTTTGTTTGCTATCTTGCTTGTTTACCCTTTGCTTCTTGTTTGCTATCTTGCTTGTTCATTTTGCACCCTTTTGCTATTATCTATGCATCTCTCCCTTTCCATTGCTCGTCTGCTGGTTTCTTGTCTTTGCCTTTGCATGTACACACATGGAGCGAGGACACATGGAGCTAGGGTGCAATCTCCTAGGCGTAAGCAAAAAGGGCGTGGATGCAAGCTTGCCAACATGAATCGAGTGGCTGTGTTCAGTAGGTTTAGGGTTTAGCTTTTCCCTTTGGTTATGTACTCTTTTAAACCCCTTCCTTCCTCCTCCCTTTCTCCCTTAGATGGTTTGTATTAGGTATATCATGCTTTGTACCATTCATCCTTATCTTTAGAGTATGGCGACCATTCGTCCATTCGTCGAATTTTTGCAGTGGAAATCTGTCACTTTACTCAAATGCCTTAGGAAAGTATATATTGGGACCACCCCCGTTCAAAAGCCAAACCTCAAAGCCCCCCATGCATGCAAAGCCTTGAAAGCCAATGCCAAAATCATTTTATTGCCAATCTCCAAAAATTAAGGTTTTATCAAAACAAATGATTGTCCTTGGACAGGCGTTGTGGGGTTCCTAACACCTTCCGGACCTAAGAATCAAGATTTTTTGCCATCCACATGAGATTAGGAAAAATGCCATTTTTTCTTTGCCTAGGATCAGTAATAAAATCAACTAGAAACAGGTGACCAATCACACCTTAGAAAAACCCAATGATTGGTGGCGACTCTACTTACCTTTAGTAATCCCTTAAAATTTGGCCCAGATTCCTGCCATAACACCAAAGGTAGACCTACCTTCCTCCACCAAGAGAGAGAGAGCACCTAAAGCTTTACGCGAATAACATGCATATACATTGAGAGGGGCCTCCAACGAGCCCCGCGCGTGCGGGAACTGTCGCCACGGCGGGTGGTCTTACGAAGGCACGGTGGAGGCGATCTTTTCCCTTAGCCGGTTGAGGTCAGGCGTCGACAAACTGGCGACTCCACTGGGGACATTGGCTCTCAAAAACCGTAATCTTTGGACATTGGCTTTCAGAAACAAAAAAAAATTGGCATGGGCCTAAATGGCTTTCCTTTTGAAAGAGGCTTCTACTACATCCTAGTAGACTATTTTCAAAAGAGTAAAAAATCTTTTTCTAGAAAAATCATTTTTCAAAAAGGAAGGCTTTGAGGTATTTTCACATGGGGCTTTACAGCTTTCCTCACATGCTTTACCGCTTTTCTTCACATGCAAACATAGGGTAGCAAAATTTAATTTCCGCTATACCTTTATCCGCTTTCCATATATATATTTGTTGCGCTTTGAAAAAGTCTTTCCCTTTCATTAAGGATTGCATGACATATACACCCTTTTGAGCCGAACCCAGGCTTCGCACTGCTGGCATAGTCTCATCTCTTTTAGGGATTTCATCACCCCATTTGTAGATGTATGGACCAAAACATCGATAGTGTTACCCATAGTTAGATTTGGGGCTAATGTTCTAGGCACTTTTGGGTCCATGGGTCGACAAGAGTTACTGAAAAGGCCCTTTCGATCCTTCCTACCCCATAACTTCCATGAAATGAGGGGTATGGTGATTGAGTACCCTAGGACAGGAACCACCTACCAGTTAAGCCTTTGCATACAGTTGGCCTAGTTATGTTAAACCTGTGAGGACTAGATCAAGCCTAGAGCCCATCAGGACTAGGTGAAACCTAAAGAGCGAAAATCCAAGCCTAGGAAAGGATACTCTTATAGGGCTAAAGGTCAGGGGAAAGTGTCTTGTAATAGGTGCGCCCTTCTTGCTTGCGCCAAAGAAATCGTGCTCTACTCCAGGTTCCTTCTATCCTACTTGCACAACATCCATGATTAAACTCCCTAGGAAAAGCAACCCCGTTGCTTGCACATGCTAGACCATACCCTATCCCTAAGGGTTTACAACCCTACAAGGGCACTCATACATACACTGATTGGTTCCGTCACCTAATTGTGCAAAGATAAAATTTATGGCAAGTAATCGAAACTCCGTTCAAGGGGGAGGTGCTACTGAAAAACTGTCAAGAATCCCAAGACATCATGAGTCCAAGAATTCTCCCAAGGAAGATCCAAGAAAGATTATTAGGGGGCCATGATCCTCAGAGAGATACAAAGGTCTAAGAGATCTATGCTGTCCAAGTTATCAAGGGATCCAAGTGTCTGAGAGCTTCCCTGAGAAGTCCACATTATCAAAAGCCAAGTTCTTTCTTGCAGTGGCACTTCTTGTAAAAGGCCCATTGTTGGAGCCGATAAACCTAGTGTTGTAAAAAAGCAAGTCTTGTACAAACATGTAATCAAAGAATTGGTCCATCCCGCATTGTTAAGCATATCATGAAAGTTTCGGTTACTTGCCAATCTTGTGCATTAATCTTGCATCATAGTAGAAACTCACCATGATAAATACCCAATCAAGGGTGCAAAGCCAAATTTTTCTGAAAATGGTAGGTGCATGTTAAATAGCAAGGACATAAACTAACTTGATTTTGGTGTTGTGTTTCCACTTTGTCAAATGTACCCCGTTTCTTTCACTTCCCGCTTTCTCAGGATCAAAAGATTGCTAAAAGGAAATAGGCTAAGCTACCACCACATGGTGATCCCATCGTCATTAGGCCTCGTGCAAGAAAGATGTCTACTAGTGGTACTTCTCCCCTTGAGGGGGTCCTCAAACCAAGAATGCAAAATTAGCCTCTGCTAGTATAGGAACAGGGCCACCATGTACCGACCCAGGGCAATGACCAAGAAACAGATCCTTCTAAGGACAAGAAGGATCTGTCTGGTCAAGCCCCTAACAGAGCCTTTAATTAGAGAGGAAGGCCAAATTTACCGCGTCCTCCCCAGGAGGGAAAACTGGAAGTACACTCCGTTACCCATGCCCATGGCAGATCTCTATGCTTACCTACTGGAAAGGAAGTTAGTGACCCCATTATTTTAGAGGCCCAGAGAAGGTCCACTCCCAGTAGGATTTGGGCCATCCAAGAAGTGCGAACATCATTTTGGGGCCGAGGGGCATACTCTAGAAGAATGCTTCCAGTTGAGAGACCGTGTCCAAGATCTCATAGACAACAAGCTGATATAGTTCGATAATGCAGTCGCTCTGAATATCATTACCAACCCTTTGCCTCCTCATCAGGAAGGGAATGTGAATGCCATCATCACAATGGAAGAGAGGACTTCATATTTCTCCTTGCCATCATTCCCATGGAAGGCTATGCTTTAAGTCCTGGTCCAAGAGAGCCACATTGATCTTAAAGGCATAGGGACCTCGGGATTTGATTGGGAAATCTGCTCATTCTATGATGGTGAAGACAGCCATGCCCTATTTGACTATAAAGTGCTTCGGGCATAAGTGCAGAGTCTGGCCGAGTGTGGTATCATCTGGATTGGAAGGGAAATTGTGTGAAAAGGTGATTGTATGGCCGCCAGCTTTTGTCCTCCAACCGTCTAGTCAGAAGCCAAGTGCAATGCTATATCAGTTGAGTCAAGGAAGGATTGGGATGAATATTTACTGAAACGCCTTGGCTAGGTTGCCACAGCACCTTCCTCTTCAGTAGTCATTGAGGAGATCATAGAAATGCCTACGGATCCGAGGTCATCAGATTCAGGGAAAGGGCAAGCCCTGCTAGCCATCGAGGGATTCACTCCTCTAGTTCTTGCATTTCCTGTAGTTGCAAGACCAGCTTCATCGTCAGTATAGGAGGGGACCGCCATTGTTCCCGCCATCCGAGGGTTTGACCTCTTATTTTGCCAAAGTCTGCCTTAGGAATCTCGGGGGTATCCAGCTCAAAGGCCCTTGAAGCCATGCTGCCAAGTCTGGTGGTCATTAATCCGAAGACATTCTCCGTAGTGCCTAATTTGCAAACTTAGGAGGGTGTTATCATTCACATGCCAAAGCCGTTCCCTTATGAAGATAGTCATCATGTCCCTTGGAAATATGATGTGTCCTTGATCTCCACTCAAACCGAAAGAGAGGAGGTCTATTCCAATATCTCTTCAAGTCTGTCTGGGCTTACTAGGAGTGGCCATTGCTATACTCCCGAGGAGCTAGAAAAGAGAAGGAAAGAGATGGGTAAGGGTACCGCCGAACCCATTAGGAATAGTCATAACTGAAGAAGTAGAGAAGTTCTTGAAAGTTATCAGAAACTCAGAGTACAGTGTGATTCAACAGCTAAACAAGTTGCCAGCTTAGATCTCTATCTTGGCATCATTGCTATCCTCTAAGGTCCACCGTAATGCTCTCTTGAAAGTCCTGAAAGAGACACGTGTTCCTACAAGTGCTACAGAATCCGCCTTTGAAGGCATGGTCTCAACAGTGTTGGCCACCAACCAGATTTCCTTTACAGATGATGAACTACCACTAGAAGGTAGAGACCACACTTTGCCCATGCACATTATAGTAAAGTGTAAGGATATGATTGTCGCCAAAGTACTGATTAACAATGGGTCGGCCCTGAATGTTTGCCTGATGTCCATTTTGGAGCGTTTGAATGTGGATACCTCTCTTATCCACCTTACCACCATGATCATTAGAGATTTTGATGGCACTCTCAGGGGGGTGCAAGGCGAGATCGAGCTAGCCATTGAAGTTGGCCCTATGTTCTTCACGGTCAACTTCCAGGTCATCAAGGTGGATTCCCCTTATAATATGCTCCTAGGGAGGCCTTGGCTACACACCACAGGTGCAGTTACTTCTACTCTTCATCGAAGACCCAAGTTCCCATCCGAAGATCTGATGGTCACTATTATGGCTGAGGAACCCCTGACTTTCTTCAAGGAGAATTCTGTCCCCTACAATGGTGCTAATGCCATTTCGGAGGCGACTTTTCACAGTTTCAAGCTAGTTTTCATGATTTCTAGAGCTCCAAAACTTGGGTTTGCATGGCCCTCCGCTACTTTAATGGCCGCCAAGGAAATACTAGGACATGGGAAGGCTTCTTTTATCGAACTCCTAGACAACAAAGGAGGTTTTGGTCTAGGCTACGACCCCTCCGATGAAGAACTTTTTTAGGCTTCTAGAGTAAATAAAAGGAAGTGCATTGGCTAAGGGATGTCCATTCCCCATATCAGGGTCACTTTTCTAGCTCTAGTTGAGGTAATCATATCAGAAGCAACGCAGGAATCATGTGAGGAAGAATCAGATCTGGCTTGTCTCATTCTCCTTTGTCCAGAGGAATTCTTAGTGAACGCCATCATATCCCCAGGGGATAATTTGATTGCTACTATCAGGCCTTATGTACTAGGTGAGATAGTAGGCCATTGGACCGTCAAGCCCTGCTTTGTGTTTGCACTGGCTGAGTAAGGAGTATTCCATTATCATGTGGTTGGGTCCTCCAATTAGCCGAAAGAGTTGGAATAGCATATCTAGTTTGTTTTGCATGTTTATTTCCTATTTCCTGCATTCCTTGTTTGCATTTTCCAGTTCATTTTCCAAAAAATATGTTTCCTTTTTATCATTATCAGGCATGAACTTTGTTATCCCTTTATCTACAATCCACTAATGAAATTACCCAGCGTATTATTCAGGAAATCCTTGCATTTATCTCTTTATTTGCTTTCTTATGAATATGTGTGTGCAAATTGTCTTATGTTTCCTTGTATATATGTCGTTCTATAGGATCTATTCTAATTCCTAAGTGGGTAAATCATCTTGTTCCTAAGCAAGTACATTGTCATATGTTTCCTTAGGTCACCAACATTGTTCCCTTGCCTAAGAAAGATGGGAAAGTATGCATGTGCATTGATTACAGGGATTTAAACTGGGCCAGCCCCAAGGATAATTTCCCATTGCCACCCATCAATACCCTGGTCGATAATACCGCTACCAATAGGTTCTTCTCCTTCATGGACGGTTTTATAGGCTACAATCAGAACAAAATGGCCGAGGAAGACAAAGCCAAGACAACATTCACCACTCATTGGGGAACTTATGCATATGATGTCATGCCATTCGGCCTAAAGAACGCTGGTGCTACCTATCAGCGAGCCATTGTAACCCTGTTCCATGATATGATGCATAAAGAAATTGAATTCTACGTAGATGACATGATTGTGACATGATTGCCAAATCCTGAACAGCCAGGGATCATTTGGTTGATTTGAGAAAGTTGTTCAAGCGCCTTATCAAGTACAAGATGAGTCTAAACCCTAACAAGTGTGTCTTCGAAGCTAGTTCAGGGAAATTACTTAGCTTCATAGTCAGTCAAAGAGGAATTGAAGTGGACCCAGCAAAAGTCCAAGCCATTCGAGATATGCTAACACCGCAAACTGGGAAACAGATACACAGCTTCTTAGGTAAAGTTAATTATATAGCTCGCTTCAAAGCGTAGTTAACCGCCACATGTGATCCATTGTTTAAGATTTTGAAGAAGGACATAAGGATAGAATGGACAGATAAGTGCTAAGCGGCCTTTGACAAGATCAAGCAGTATTTGTTGAACCCTCCTGTTCAAGTTCCCCCAACACCAGGATATCCGTTGATCCTTTATTTAGCGGTACAAAAAACCTCCAAGGGTTGCATGTTAGGCCAATCGACTGAGCCCGACTAGAAAGAAAGGGTGATCTACTACTTAAGCAAGAAGTTCACTAGTAGTGAGTTCAACTACATCGCCAATGAGAAGACGTGTTGTGCCTTAGCGTGGGCATCACGCAAGGTGCAGCAATATATGCTCTACTTCACCACGCGACTCATTTCCCACATGGATCCCATTAAGTACATCTTCAAAAAGCTAGCTCTTATAGGGAAGATCTCCCGATGGCAAATTTTGCTCTCCGAGTTCGATATTGTGTTTGTGATAAGAAGGGCCATCAAGGGCCAGGCCATAGCCGATTACCTAGCGGATCAGCCGCTGAATGATCCAGAACTTTCAGAATCCCTCTTCCCTGATGAGGATGTCATGACGCTAGAACCAAAACTAGACAGTGTGGAACCATGGCGTAGGAAGCTTTATTTTGATGAAGCTGTCAATTCTACCAGAAATGGAGTGGGAGCAGTCTTAGTTTGCCCCAAGGGCCAGCAAATCCCTATTTCAGTCAAGCTGAATTTTGATTACACCAACAACGTCACTGAGTATGAAGCGTGCATAGTCGGCTTGCAAGTGGCCTTAGAGTTTGGAGCCTATGAATTGAGCGTCTTTAGAGATTCCCTATTGATCATCTCCCAAATCGAAGGAAAATGGCAAGCCCGAGCTGCCAAGTTGATTCCGAAGCAGCTTGATTTCGAAGTTTTGAAACATCATATTTACCTATTTGCCCTGGGCACACAACCAGTTTGCAGATGCCTTGGCTAGCATGGTCAAGTTATTAGAAAGAGATGATATGCGGCAATTGCACATAGAAGTCCTTGGCTTTCCAGCCTATTGCATGATCATCAAAGAATGCATGAGTGTCGAAGTCGAAGCCGACGGAATGCCATGGTACCATGATATCAAGGCTTATATTAAGAGTAGTGAATACCCGCCCAGTGCAATAGACAGGGAAACGAAGTTTATTCGACGCATAGCCTGCCAATTTTTCTTAAGTGGAGAAGTCCTATACAAAAGGAACCATGATTCTACCTTGCTTCGATGCGTAGATGCCTCTGAGGCTAATCACCTGATGGAAGAGATGCATGAAGGCTTACTAGGAGCTCATGCCAGTGGACCCTTGTTGGCCCGCAAGATTATGAGAGCTAGTTACTACTGGGTCACCATGGAAAATGATTGCATTAAACACGTGAGGACATGCCATTGTTGCTAAGCCTATCAAGATAGGAAGAACGCTGCTCCTCAACCTTTGCACTCTTTAGCAGCACCATGGCCCTTCTCAACCTTGGGTATGGATGTCATTGGACCCGTAATTCTGAAAGCTTCAAACGGTCATGAGCACATCTTAGTGGCCATTGATTATTTCACAAAGTGGGTGGAAGCCACTTCGTACAAAAGCGTCACTCAAGTAGTGGTAGCCTAGTTCCTGAAACACAACATTATTTGCTGCTACGGTGTGCTAGGAGAGCTCATTATAGATAATGGGACGAACCTAAATGGAAAGATGATCCAATAGCTTTGCCAACAGTTTAAGATCGAGCACAGAAGTTCCCTATTGCCCTCAGATGAATGGTGCAGTGGAAGCCGCTAACAAGAACATAAAGAAAATCTTGGTGAAGATGACAAACACATACAAGGATTGGAATGGGTACTTGCCATTTGCTCTGTGCGCATATCGCACTTCTATTCGTATTTCCACGAGTGCGACCCCGTATTCACTTGTGTATGGCATGGAGGTTGTCCTCCCCACAGAGGTAGAGATCCTATCTCTCAGGATTTTATCCCAGACAAAGCTGTCGGAAGCTGAATGGGCCCGTTCCCGATATGAACAACTGAACATTATAGATGAGAAGTGCATGACCGCAATGTGCCATGGACAGTTGTACCAACGCCGCGCCGAACGAGCATTTAACAAGAAAGTCGACCCAGAGTCTTTGAAGAAGGCGATCTAGTCTTGAAGAAATGCAACCAGGCCCTGCCTAATCACAGAAGAAAGTTTTCCCCAACCTGCAAGGGCCCGTACGTGGTAAAGAAGGCCTTTTCCGAAGGAGCCTTGATTCTAGCTGACATGGACGGGCATGACTTCAATATGACCACCAATTCTGATGCCGTCATACGGTACTTTGCATGAAAGAGCCTCCCAGTGCACCTCATTTTTATGTCAAAAAAAAAAAAACACAAAATATAGATTGAAAACCCGAAAGGGCAGTCTACGCAAAAGGAGCGTCAAAAGAAAGTGTGTGTGAGAAAATGCAAAGGTAGATTGAAAACCTGAAATGGCGGTCTATGTAAAAGGAGAGTAAAAGAAAGAGCGTGAGAGAGCCTGCTATTTTGAAAACTGAAAACGGCGGTCTAGGCAAAAGTTAGGGCAATCAAAAAGTTAGTTGAACTATATGATGACCTGATCCTTCCTTGTGGAGGTACAAAGGCAGCCATCTTGGTTCGGTCACATCTTAAAAGAAAAATCAGTCAGTTGCACCCACTTGAATTTCTGCTCAAGTCTAGAAGATTAAAAGGATCCAACATCCAAGTCAAGATATGAAGACGCCTTCGAGATTACTCTCTGTCTACAATACTGCCACGACCCAGTGGTCTACTCACGATGTTCTGACTTATGTCAATGGGAAATGTACCTCGATGGGAAAAGGAAAAGATCCGTCTAGAACAAGATATATCCTTGGAAACATAAGATATTGATATGCATGTATTTCACTTTTATTACTTATTTGTATAATCTTGCATTTTCAAAGCATTTGCCTGCATATTCATTAACATGCATGTATTGTGCCATTTTGTTCTTTCATACATTCTAGTATCGAAACATGAAATCTCATCTCATAAATATATCTTTTCTGAATATCATCATAAGCATCTCTCTACACCATCTCTTAGTTTCTAAGCATGCTTAACAGACTAGACTATGCTTTAAGAACTCAAAACAAAAGTGGAAGGCCTTACGCAATTGCCTAGCAATTTACAAAGGACCTTTCCATACATGGTGGAATAATAACTACATAGCTCATGTGCAGAAATAAAGTAAACAAAAACGAATATCAGCAGATTAAACATGGCCTAGACGATCGGACACGGCTCGGCACAGCCTCCCAAAACCAGTGTGAAGAATTGAGTCATCCTGAGCATGAGTGCAAAGCAGTCTGGCTGCATCGAAGCCTAGATCTCTGGCTACCTCTCTAAGTCTGTCGTGCAAGTGCTGAAGACGAACTAACTCCCGCTCCATCATGGGATCAGAAGTAGAGCTTTGCCTCTCTGTCTCTAGAAAAGCCTGCAAGGTGCTCACTTCTGCAGTAGTGACTTTCAGGGCCTCCTCTCTCTCGGGTAGCTTAGTCTTCAGGTGAAGAAAAGCTCGCTGTGGCTCGCTAGGCTCATCGCCCTTTTGCCCTACTCCATGCTTAAAGTGGAGTGAATATAGGACTTCGCCTACAATAGCTCCAGTGCTAAATCATCAGCTTGACTGCTAGCCGCGACCCTGCTAGCCTCCAATGCGGCTCTCTCCTCATCCCAAGTGTGATCCAGAGCAGCAAATCTCCAAGTATGGGCCGCATGCTCGTCCTCCAAACCCACAACCTGGGATCTTAACTAGGCACACTCTACCTCTGTGCTTGAAGGGGCTAGCCCCCTATGATCGAGCTCTACCCTAAGAGCCGTAAGCTCACTCTCTTGCACACTGCTCATCTCCTTAATGTCCTTCATGAGTGTATCAGCTATCTCCCTGTAGCAATCTTTGTCCCTAACAACCTCTCTTAAGCAGTCCCTTAGGTTTGCAAGGGCCCTCTCAACTCTAATCTTAAACTCTAGGGTATAATCTCTCAAATTGTCTGCTGGAAATGGCATATCAGTCGAAACTGGCGATGACAGGTCAAACACAAAGATGGGATCTCGCATGTCGCGCTATACCCTAAACTTAGTAGAGAACCACTCCTGGTCGTCCCTAGAGCAAATAGGGAAGTCTATACTTGATCTGCGTGCCTCCTAGAACTCTGAGGCATGCCCTACCACTGCTATGTCAATGTGCACTAGCCCATACTCACAAGTGATAGTAGAAAGATCACGGAGTTGGGGGATATGCTGAATACACCCTCATGGCCATACCGGGAAAATACACTGTGCACCCTTAGATGCCTACTAAGGGAATACTGAGCAAGCCGACACAATGGGTCTGCCCCTGCCACTTGGTAATACCCCACTTGACCCTCCAGGTCTAGTTAATGGGGCTTAGGCTGCACAAATATCTTAGCCAATCATCAATGTCCCTGGAAAAAAGAAGATTGAGAGACATAGTAGCCCAGATCCAATTCCTATCCACAAAGCCTATAGGCTGATCCCTAGTGATGACGCTTAATTGACCACAGAATCATAGCTATAACATATGGACGCAATAGCCTAGTCTACCCCTACTAGTCTCTCGGTACAAGGACAAAGACCTAATAGTCTCAGAAAGTAAAGGGGGAATGAAAGAATAACCATGAGGCTAAACACTCACCAGCGGAAGAACGGAAAAAATGATAGCTCTTGATGGTGAAGGGACTAGCACCGCGCCAAAGAAGGCCACCAGAAAGGCTTGACGCCAATAGGATGCCCATCACTCCTCGAAATCCACAAAATCATCTCGGTAGCCAGCTGGACACTCTGGTAACTGGAACCGATCATGTAGGAACTTAAAGGACATACTCCCTCCTACCCCACTGCCATGCCAAGTCAACGCCTCTACAACGGGCCTCTTGAAGCCTATCAGATCAGCATGCCGATTGCGGTAGCATGTCTACACTGGTGGAACAAAAATAATGCTCACAGGAGTAGAAAGAGGGAGGAAAAGATCACACTCCTCCAAAGTAGGCACCAAGTCAACGTCTCTAATAGTGACGCATCTCAAAGCCGGGTTCCAATAGGAAGTGATGACATCTAACAAGTGCCAATCTAGTGTGGTGTGAAGCAATTGTTAGGACACATGAATCAACGTCTCCAATAGTGACGCATCCACAACTGTTAGGACACATGTGTTTCACATGTTAGGAACATATGTCACTATTTTGTGTAATTGGCAAATCCTTTGATAAAATGCACTTTACTTGTAATTGGGTAGATCTAGGATGTGTTTGATGCTTTAAGAAACCTTGTTTCAAGTTCAACTGTTAAAGCCATGCAAGTCTGTCCAAGAATCAAGTCAAAAAGTGTTGTTCATTAAAGCTCGACAGCTAGCTTAACAGCTAGTATCTATCGAGACTTAGAGTTGTTTGAATCCCATGGCTCGACAGCGGCTCGACAGATAGGTCATCTGTCGAGGTTTATGAAACTCAGATTTTCAAGTCTGTTTTTCATCCAATCCATGATTATATGTTCGGGCTTTCTTTTCTCACAACCCTAGACATATATAAGGATTATTTTAAGGGCCGTAAACAAAGACACAAGTTGCAAAAGTGTTAAGCAAAGTTTTGTTAAGCAAATTGTGACCGGAGACAGAATTTTCCCTAATTCATCTTTCTTATCAAGAAGCCGTTGTGTTTGTACACCGTAAGGTTTTGTGACCAAGGAGATTCATGGTCTTCATCGTCTGGATGAATTGAAGAACTTTGCAGCCAACATCCTTCTCTAGTTGGTGATTGAAGTCACGTATTGGGAGCCGTGCATTGAAAGGAGAGATTGTCTCTACAGAACAAGTCCAATTGGGTATTAGGGTAAGGGTTCAGCTATAGGTTGGTATAAGGTACTGGGATTCCTTTACTTGTAAGCGCTTGTTGTGATAACAGTGGATTCTCAGGAGTGGTGACCTTAAAATCACTTGGTGGGGTTTTTGCCGTGTAGATTTTCCCTATTCGTAAACAAATCACTGTGTCAATTTATTTTCCGTTGCATACTTAGTTTAATTGGTGATTTGTTTGTGCTACCACGCTCATTGCATGTAATTAAACCTAATTAATTCACTTGGCTAATTAATTGGTCAATTCATCACAAAGGGTCAATACGTTTTTTGGCCTATCAAGTGGTATCAGAGCAGGCACACTTTGATTATGGTTAATCTTTACTGTGTGATCCATTGACCCCTGTTTGTCATGGATAGTGGACAGTCTCTTATTATCCTTTATTTGATGGCACTAACTATGCATACTGGAAAGTACACATGAGAGCTTTCTTGCAGTCTCTAGATGAGAAAGTGTGGCAAGCTGTAGAGATAGGCTGGACCAAGCTAAAGGAAGCGCCGGTCGATTGGGATGATGCTAAGATCAAGGCGAAAAATTTCAACAGCAGAGCATTGAATGCCTTATTCAGTGTGGTCACAAATGAGGAGTTCAAGAAGATATCCTCCACTAAAACTGTGAAGGAAGCATGGACCATTCTCCAAACAACCTATGAGGGAGCCAAGGCTGTCAAGGATTCAAAGCTCTAGAGGCTCATTACAAGCTTTGAAGAAATCAAGATGGAGGAGGATGAGTCGTTTGACGAGTTCTATGCCAAGCTCAAGAACATAGTAAACTCAGCTTTTAATCTTGGGGAAACCATTCCTGAACCCAAGATTATGAGAAAGGTGCTCAGATCTCTGCCCGAAAGATTCCATGCCGAGATCACCGCGATTGAGGAATCAAAGGATATTAACAAAATTCATTTGACAGAGTTAATTAGCAATCTGTAGACCTATGAGTTGGGTCTGACATGGATTGGGGAATTGAGCAAGAGCAAGAGCATAGCATTGAAGGCCATGAGCAGTGATACTGATGAGTCTTCAGACGATGAAGATTCCAAGATGAAGTCCTACATTACAAGGTAATTCAAGAAGTTCATTGTTAGGACATATGTGGTTCACTTGTTAAGAACATATGTCATTCTTTTATGTAATTGACTAATCCTTTGACGAAACGCACTTTACTTGTACTTGGGTAGATCTAGGATGTGTTGAAATACTTCAAGAGACCATGTTTTAAGATCAAGTGTTGAAGCCTTCAAGTCTGTCAAGAAAACAAGCTGAAAGTGCAAAGTTACTAAAGCTTGACAGCTAGCATGTGTCGAGATTTAAAGAAGCTGTTTTGCTCGTGGCTCGACAGCTATCTCGACAGATGCTCGACAGCTTCTATCTGTTGAGGTTTATAAAATCAGAATTTCTGATTTGATTTCTTGAGATCCGTGGATGTGTCTTTGGGCCTTCTTTTCTTCTAATCCTAGACATATAAAAAGGATTGTTTTAAGGGCCGTCAAAGAGTTTACAAGTCGCACAAGCATTGAGCAAACTCTGTTCAAGCAAATTGTGACCGGAGACAAAGTTTTGCCCTAGTTCATCTCTTTTGAAGAAGTTGCTGTGTATGTGCACCTTTGGGTTTTGTGACCAAGCATCTTCTTGATCGTTATTGTGGATGAACTGAAGAACTTTGTAGCCAACAAACTTTCTCTAGTTTGTGATTGAAGTCGCGTACTGGGATCCACGCATTGGTTAGTCATGTACTTGGGAGCCGTGCATCAAAAGGGGAAATTGTCACTACAAAACAAGTCCAATTGGGTATTGGGGTAAGGGTTCAACTGTAGGTTGGTAAGATACTTGGGATTCCTTTACTTGTAACCGCTTGTTGTGATAATAGTGGAGTTTCGGGAGTGGTGACCTGAAAATCACTCGATGGGGTTTTTGCCGTCAGGTTTTCCCCATTTGTAAACAAATCACCGTGTTATTTATTTTTCGCTGCATAATTAGTTTATTGGTGATTTGTTTGTGCTACCACGCGTTTGCATGGCTAATTAATTAATTAATTAATTTAATCACAAGGGGTCAATACGTTTTTGGCCTATCAAGTGGTATCAGAGCAGACACACTCTGATTAGGTTTAATCTTTACTGTGTTGATCCATTGACCCCTGTTTTTCATGGATAGAGGAAAGTCATTAATCATACCTTCTTTATTTGTTGGTACAAACTATGCATACTGGAAAGTACGCATGAGAGCTTTCTTGCAGTCTTTAGATGAAAAGGTGTGGCAAGCTGTGGAGATTGGCTGGACCAAGCCAAAGGAAGCACCAACCGATAGGGATGAAGCCAAGATCAAGGCAGCAAACTTCAACAGCAGAGCATTGAATGCCTTATTCAGTGCAGTCACCAATGAGGAGTTTAAGAAGATATCCTCCACAGAAACTGCTAAGGAAGCATGGACCATCCTCTAGACAACCTATGAGGGTACAAAGGCTGTCAAGGACTCAAAGCTTCAAAGGCTCACTACAAGCTTTGAAGAAATAAAGATGGAGGAGAATGAGTCGTTTGATAAGTTCTATGCCAAGCTCAAGGACATAGTGAACTCAGCCTTCAATCTTGGAGAAACCATTCCTGAACCCAAGATTGTAAGGAAGGTGCTCAGATCTCTACCCGAGAGATTCCATGCCAAGATTACAGCGATAGAAGAATCAAAGGATATTGACAAGATTCCTTTGACAAAATTGGTCGGTAATCTGCAGACCTACGAGCTAGGACTATCACGGATTGGCAAGTCGGGTAAAGGCAAGAGCATGGCCTTGAAGGCAAAGAGCAGTGACACAGATGAGTCTTCCGATGATGAAGATTCCAAGATGAAGTCCTACATTACAAGGTAGTTCAAGAAGTTTATGAAGAATTCCAATGGGAGGAACTTCGACAAGGACCGCAGACAATCCAGTTCTTCTCAGTCTAAGGGCCAAGACAAAGGGAAAAAGGATGGCGGTCAGTACACTGTTTCTGTAGGACCAAAGTGTTTTGGGTGTCATGGATTCGGTCACATGAAGCAAGAATGCCCCACATATCTCAAGAGCATTGGGAAGAGTAAGGCACTTGCTGCAACCCTGAGTGACACTGAGCCTGAGGATGATTTCGATAATGAGGATGACGGAATCTTGAATGCCTTCACTGCCACAGTCAATCCTATTGAAGGGATTGTTGAAGATGTGGAAGAAGAAGAAGAATTAGTGGATTCTAAGTGTGAAAAGATGGATGATCAAGATGATATCCATACAGCCTATGAGAAACTTTACAAGCTCTCTGAGAAGCATGAGAAACTATATAGGCTGGCCACCAAGAAGCTCAGTGACGTGGAACTTGATCGTGAAGAGCTTTCCACAAAGTTTGATGAAGCTAATCAAACAATTGGTGCACTGAGGTTTGAGAACAATTTATTGGCTGAAAAGACCAGGAAGCTTGAAGCGGAGCTATTTCAAGTCATAGCTCAATTGGAGAGGACTTCAAGTGCAAAGCTTGATGAGATGCTCAGCATTCAGAAATCTACTTTGGATCGAATAGGTTTAGGGTATGGTCTCTCTTCCTCTAATATTGCTTCTACTAGTGCTACTGTGTTTGTTCCCCCTGCTAATAATACTGAAATTGAGAACACTGTTGTTAAAACTGAATTAGCTAGTAAGAACCTAGACAAGGGTAAATCTATCTTAGGAACACCCCCTAAGCAGGATAAGAAAGATGTTAAGAACTCTAAGGCTAAGAAGGCTAACTCTCAAAAGCCCAAACAGAAGAAGCAGCATCTCTGTCATCATTGTGGAGCTGCAGGTCATACTCGACCAAATTGCTATAAGTGGTTAGCCACTCAACAGAGCAACGGCATGATCGCATCTGGAAGCCAGAATCAACTTCAATCCTCTTTTGCTCCTCTTGGTGATCTTCTCAAAGCCCTAATGTTCCTTTCGAACTTGAACGGTTTCAATTCTTCCCCCTCACCGCCGGTTCAAGGATTTAATCAAAGGAAAGGCTCTTCCAAGGTGTGGAAGAAAAAGGACTCTAAGTGATATTATCACTTTCTTTTATCTTCTTGTTTTTGTTTGTTGTTGCATTACTTGTGTGTTTTGTTTTTTTTTGAGTCAGTCTAGTTCTATGCTTTGCTTTGTTTAATATGTTTTTGTTTGTTTGTTTTCAGTTTTTGCTTGTTTTGTTTTTAATAAAAAAAATGGAAAATTTAAAAATACAAAAACAGTGTGTGTTATGTGTACTTTGGTACATGTGTACCTTGGATGGCCATTGAAACAAAGTTTTCTAAATTTTGTATCTTTTGTAGCTTAGATGAGCATCTCTATGCACAACTAAGCAAGTGAGCTTTGTGGCTCTTGTTTGTGATGAGTAAGATTAAGTTATCACTTGAACTTAACGCTAGTATCACTCTTTTTGACGAGAAGGACTAGAAAATCCTAAGAGAAATGCATAAATAACCATCTCACCACTGTTACCCGCCAATCATAATATGACACCTGTATGCTTCAGCATAGCAAAAGTACAGTGTCAAAGACATCCATATGCTTCGACATAGCAAAAGTGCAATGTCAAATGCTTAACATCTTGGGTATTTCTTTTCTCTCTCTTATATGCCCATGCATGATATGCTAAATAAAAGAAAATATGCAAAGAAAATAAATAGCAAAAAGATCAAAAATGCTTTAAATATGATTGCAAGCGTGTATTCTAGGAGATGGGGGAGTTATAGGATGTACCTCGAAGGTGATAGTCCCCATCAAACAGTTATGATTGTGTGTGAGTTAAAGTGAGTTTCTCATATCTCAAATCATCATAACATGTATACACATATGCAATCTTGCGATGTTTTTCACACACAACACGCAATATGTACAATGTGATTTGGCCATCACAAGGTTTTACATGTGCTAATGTATGCTTACTAAACTGTCTTGACTTGTTTTTGAAATATAAAATTTGTTAGACTTGTTTAGTGTGTGTGTGTGTGTGTGTGTTTTTGGGGATCCATGTGCTTAAATTTACTGTTGAGAGATGATTTTGAGAGCTTAATATGTTGATTGGATCATTGGTTGAGTTACATGTCTGATTGCATTCATATCTGTGTTTTTCTCTTCTCGAAAAACTGTTTTTAAAAGCAAGCTCGACACCTCCTCGATACCTAGCTATCTGTCGAGCTTCTCAAGATTTTTCTTATCGCAATCCTAACACCTCCTCGACACCTGGTGGATCGATCGAGAAATCTCCTGCCTTCTCGATAGATTCTCGACACTTGGCTGATCGATCGAGCTGATGTCCTCAATCTGGTGTTTTATCCCTCGACACCTTCAGCTGTCAACGTTCTTTTTCTCGACACCTCCCTCGATAGCTGTCTCGACACCTCTCGATACCTCATTTGTTGAGATTTACTGAGGATTCTATTTAAGCTCCTCGTGCGATCCGAACCTCATTTCTCTCGATCTCACTCTCGACAGCTCTCTATTTTCTCTCCCAAACACTCTCATCTCACTCCAATCTTGCTCCTCAAGGTTTCTTCAAGCTTCCTCAAGTTTTTATTCACTTGGTAAACTTCCTATCTCTTCATTCTTCATGCATTTCATGATTTGAAACCTAGGTTTTGGGGTTTTTGAAAAATTTTGGGGGTTTTCAAAATTGATGAGTTTTTCTTGTAATTTTGGGTTGGGTTTTCATTTAAATATGTTTAAAACATCACACATTGCATCACATTTGCATTATAATGGTATTTTCAAGCATTTAGATGTGTGTAATATGCTTGTGTGCTAGTAGGATTGGATTGGGTTGAGCCCATGATGCTTTTTACTTTGCATGTCACATGCTCATGCATTTTCATGCATACATACTCTCTTTTCAATATATTTTGATATATTTGAAATGTTTTGGGACTTTTCTGATTGTCTCCTTCTCTCCCTCTCTCTCTTTGTTTACGTTAGTCGTGTCTATGACACCTAAACATAAGTCTGCTCCGTCTCGGAACCTTCTTTGTTCCGGGGCATTATCCTCTTCTGATCCTACTCCTTCTAACATTCAGTTCCGTGATGAGGATGCCCGAAAGTCATACTTGGAGAACTTTTCTTGATGAGGTGTTCATTCGGAATGCCGAGTCATTTTGGCGGACTTCGCCGAAATTGGCCTTCCCGATGTCATTCACAGTCGGGGATGGGAGTCACTGTGTGACATCTCGGTCACTTGTCCTTTCGTGCTTATTCAGGAGTTTTACTCTAACATGCACATGATTGATTCTTTAGTACCTCTCTTTCACACTCGCGTTCGAGGTACGCGCTTTGCTGTCACACCGCAGCTTGTTGCGGATGTGCTTCGAGTTCTGAAGGGTAGAGTATCCTGACTACCCAGTTGTAAGCGTCTGAGGACTGTGTCCAAAGATGAGATGATTTATGCTTTCTGTGAGCACCCATCTGTTTGGGGTGAGCGTCAGTTTACACCATGTCGGCCTTTTGCTAAAGGTCCTAGATTCATGAACACGGTGATGACTTTTGTTTTGCACCCTCTCTCTCACTATAACTCTATCACAGAGCCTTGTGCTCGATCTTTTCTTTCTTTGTTAGAGCATCTCACTCTAGATTTTCCTTCACACTTTATTTGTTCCATCATAGATGTGTTTAAGGATACGGCTACCCGTGATAAGCTCATTTTCCCTTAAGCTATCACGCGGATTCTACGCCACTTTTCTATTCTTTTTCCCTCTTCTGACCACTTTTCTGTCATGTGTGCCATAGACGTCGCTACCGTAAAACGTAGTAAGGCTCCCTCCTCTTCCATGGGCGATGTATCTCTTGGAGACATCATGGCGCAGCTGCAACGCATGGATGCTCGCCTTGATACACTATCTACGGAGTTGTATCAGGTAAGCATTCGTGTCAGTTGTATTGCACGACGGCAGGCGGCTATGAGTGGCTATGCTTCTAAGGCTACTCCTTCACCACCTCCTCCAGTGGCATCTGATTCTGATGCTGAGGATGATGATGATGATGATGGTGATGATGATGATGCTTCGGATGATGATGATGGAGATGCTAGCTCTACTGATGAGATGTCTACTTGACACTCTACCCTTTGTCACTCGTGACAAAAAGGGGGAGTAATTTTGGGATATGAGAGTAGTCATCTTAGGCGGAGAGTTAGTATAGGACTTTTTGTTAGGGGGAGTGTTGATACTTGAGGGATGTAGTGAGGATATGATGTATCTTTTCTTTTCTTTCTATTATAGATACATTGTTCTTGTACATTGGGTCTTGTGATCATTTTTACATACATTGTACTTATCTTCCTTATATGTTGATGTATGTTTCTTTCACCTACCTTACATGTGTTGTTTCTTTTCTCTCTTTATACACATGCTTCTTATACTTGTATGCAATCTATTATTTCTGTTTCACACCAAGATGCCTTGATGAGTTTTGTTTAAAGTGTTTCAGAAATACAGGTTGTCAAATCAAAGTCTACTTGCCACAAACTCTCTTCTTGCAAAGTTTTTCAAGAGTTTGTGTTAGGATAGATTTTATTGTATTCAACAAGTGAATATGAGTTGAGTGATTTATGACTTCTCTCACATTTCATTTGTTTGTTGTGGTTTTGTCACGGATTGCCAAAAGGGGAGATTGTTAGGACATATGTGGTTCATTTGTTAAGAACATATGTCATTCTTTTATGTAATTGGCTAATCCTGTGACAAAACGCACCTTACCTGTACTTGGGTAGATCTAGGATGTGTTGAAATACTTCAAGAAACCAAGTTTCAAGATCAAGTGTTGAAGCCTTCAAGTCTGTTCAAGAAAACAAGCTGAAAGTGCAAAGTTACTAAAGCTCAACAGCTAGCATGTGTCGAGATTTAAAGAAGCTGTTCTGCCTGTGGCTCGACAGCTATCTCGACAGATGCTCGACAACTTCTATCTGTCAAGGTTTATAAAATTAGAATTTCTAATATGATTTCTTGAGATCCGTGGATGTGTTTTTGGGCCTTCTTTTCTTCTAACCCTAGACATATAAAAGGATTGTTTTAAGGGCCGTCAAAGAGTTTCCAAGTTGCACAAGCATTGAGCAAACTCTATTCAAGCAAATTGTGACCGGAGACAAAGTTTGGCCCTAGTTCATCTCTCTGAAGAAGTTGCTGTGTATGTGCACCTTTGGATTTTGTGACCAAGCATCTTCTTGATCGTTATTGTGGATGAACTGAAGAACTTTGCAGCCAACAAACTTTCTCTAGTTTGTGATTCGCGTACTGGGATCCGCACATTAGTTAGTCACGTACTTGGGAGTCTTGCATCAAAAGGGGAAACTGTCACTCCAGAACAAGTCCAATTGAGTATTGAGGTAAGGGTTCAACTGTAGGTTGGTAAGGTACTTGGGATTCCTTTACTTGTAACCACTTGTTGTGATAATTGTGGAGTTTCGGGAGTGGTGACCTGAAAATCACTCGGTGGGGTTTTTGCCGTCAGGTTTTCCCCATTCATAAACAAATCACCGTGTTATTTATTTTCTGCTGCATAATTAGTTTATTGGTGATTTTTTTGTGCTACCACACGTTTGCATGGCTAATTAATTAATTAATTAATTTAATCACAAGGGGTTAATACGTTTTTGGCCTATCATTCATGAAGAATGCAAATGGGAAGGGCTTCGACAAGGACCGTAGGCAATCTAGTTCCTCTCAGTTCAAGAGCCAAGACAAGGGGAAGAAGAATGCTAGGGATGGCGGTCAGTACACTGTTCCCTCAGGACCAAAGTGCTTCGGGTGTCAAGGCTTTGGACATATGAAACAAGAGTGCCCCCACATATCTCAAGACCATTGGGAAGAGCAAGGCACTTGCTGCTACATTTAGCGACACCGAGCTTGAGGATGATTCCGACAATGAGGATGACAGAATCCAAAATGCTTTCACTTCCATTGTCAATCCTACTGAAGGGATTGTTGAAGATGTGGATGAAGAAGAGGAATTGGTGGAATCCAAGTTTGAGAAGATGGATGAATAAGATGACATCCACTCAGCCTATGCAAAGTTATACAAAGTCTCAAAAAAGCATGAGAAGTTGTATAGGTTGACCACCAAGAAGCTTAGTGATGTGGAGCTGGAGCGAGAAGAAATCTCTACAAAGTTTGATGAAGCAAATCAGACTATTGGAGTACTGAGGTTTGAGAATAACTTCTTGGCTGAGAAGATCAAGAAGCTTAAGGCATAATTGTTCCAAGTCAGAGCTCAACTGGAAAGGACTTTAAGCGCTAAGCTCGATGAAATGCTCAGTCTTCAGAAATCTGCTTTCATCGAACCGGTTTAAGGTATGATTTCTCTTCTCCTAGTATTGCTTCTACTAGTACTACTATTTTTGTTCCTTCTACTAATAATGTTGAAATTGAGAACAGTGAAGTTAAAAATGAATTAGCTAGTGAGAACATAGATAGGGGTAAGTCTATCTTAGGAGCACCCCTTAAACTTACTAAGAATGAGACTAAAAACCCTAGGGCTAAGAAGGGAAACTCTTAAAAGCCAAAACAGAAAAAGCAGCATTTCTTTCATCACTGTGGCGCAGCTGGACATACTTAACCTAATTGCTACAAGTGGCTAGCCACTCAACAGAGCAATGACATGATCGCGTCGGGAGATTAGAATCAGCTTCCATCCTCTCTTGCTCCCCTTGGAGATCTTCTTAAAGCCCTCATGTTCCTTTCAAACTTGAATGGTTTTAACTTTTCCCCCTCACCGCTGGATCAAGGATTTGTTAGACGGAAAAGTTCTTCCAAGGTATGGAAGGAAAAAGGCTCCAAGTGACTTTGTCATATATAAGGATTATTTTAAGGGTCGTAAACAGAGACACAAGTTGCACAAGTGTTGAGCAAAGTTTTGTTAAGCAAATTGTGACCAGAGACAGAATTTGCCCTAGTTCATCTTTCTTATCAAGAAGCTGCTGTGTTTGTACACCATAGGGTTTTGTGACCAAGGAGCTTCGTGATCTTCATCTTTTGGATGAATTGAAGAACTTTGCAGCCAACATCCTTCTCTAGTTGGTGATTGAAGTCACGTACTGGGATCCGCGCAATTGGTTAGTCACGTACTGGGAGCCATGCATTGAAAGGAGATATTGTCACTACAGAACAAGTCCAATTGGGTATTGGGGTAAGGGTTCAACTGTAGGTTGGTATAAGGTACTGGGATTCCTTTACTTGTAACTGCTTGTTGTGATAATAGTGGATTCTCGAGAGTGGTAACCTTAAAATCACCCGGTGGGGTTTTTGCCATGTAGGTTTTCCCCATTCGTAAACAAATTACCGTGTCAATTTATTTTCCGTTGCATACTTAGTTTAATTGGTGATTTGTTTGTGCTACCACGCTCATTGCATGTAATTGAACCTAATTAATTCACTTGGCTAATTAATTGGTCAATTCATTACAAGGGGTCAATACATTTTTGGCCTATCAGCAACGAAAATGCAATAGTGCTTGCGTATGTCTCAACAGTCCTCTTTGAGGAATTTTCCGAGATTATACATGGTTTTACACGTAAGTCCTAATCAAAGGCATTGTCTTTTATATACATCAGCAGCCCTTCTAAAGGAGATTTTTCCAGAGTTATACATATAAGTCCTAATCAGAGGCATTGTTTTACGCATACATCAGCAGCCCTTTCAAAGGTAGTACACAAAGCTATACATGTAAGTCCTAATCAGAGGCATTGTCTTTCATACACATCAACCGCCCTTCTAAGGACATTTTATCCAAAGATACATATGAGTCCTAATCAGAGGCATTGTCTTTTATACACATCAGTCGCCCTTCTAAAGGTGTCTTATCCAGATCATACATATAAGTCCTAATCAGAGGCATTGTTTTTTATACATCAGCCGCCCTTTTAAAGGCACGTCCCTGGATTCATACATATAAGTCCTAATCAGAGGCATTGTTCCATACATACATCATGCTACAAAGAGATAATATAATACATCAAAGCCCATTATGGGGACATAAAATACATACATGTCCAGGCCTACCAAGAGGCAATGCGTAGTATACACACATAGCTGGCCCATTAAAGGGCAATGTCTATAGAATACATAAAAAAGATACATGCCCACGCAAGGGCTACATCATGCTTTAACAAAAAGCTGACTCTACTGAGAATCCTTGCCACCAATAAACTGGTTGGTATCACCATCATCACTATCATCGCCGCCTGCAAAAGGGCATGTAGAAGGACTCGCATCGTTTGAAGTGCCGAGAGCATACCCGAGACCCTGGGAAGGCGTTGGAGCCTGAGCAAAAGAACTCCAACTGCCCGGTGGGCCTGGTAGACCTGGCATGTACCTCTGCTTGAACGAAGGAATAATGGGCCCTTGACCTGGAATCTCGGGGGCAGCCAGAACGGGAAGACGAGCCGTTCTTAACTCTCATGCCAAAAGCATATAATAACCCTGATGCAGGGCTAGCTCAGTCTGGAATTGACTTTGCCTTCTGTCCATCGTGGCAGCTCGCATATCCCTATCTCTCAGCCAAACCTCCCGCTCCTAAGCTAACGCCTGAGCAATCTCTTCTTGCATATGCACCTCTCTAGCAGTAAATAGGGCCTCAAACTCTGTCGCTCTGGCCTCGGCAGTCTCAGCACGCGTTCTCCACTCAACCTTGGTGGCCACCTGAGCACGTGTGGCGCCTCCCAGCACTCTACAAACCAAGTGGAATAGTCTTTACTCATATCCACATAAGCATCAAAGGCACCTGTCGTATAATCTAGGTAGTCTAGGACCATGACCTCGAATGACAAACCGTGAAGAGGCGGATCCTTGGGCGATCCGTAGACTGGCATAACCTGATGGAAGGTCTTCTCTGCCAGAAAGAACTCCTAGCTCGTTAAGGCTCAAAACTAGTGTCAAATCCTTAACTGGCGCATAGCAATGGTGAGCTCTAGCCTCCTTAGTAACGTGCCTTCATATGGACGAATTATGATCTCATCTCGGATGACGTAATCCAGAGCTGTAGAAATAGTGACTGGCTACACTACTACTACCCTCGTGATCCTACAATGAGCCCGTGCATATGCTCGAGGGTATGCTATTAAGGACAGGCCTGTATAATACGGTCGTAGGGCTGGGATGTACTCATATGCCCACTATGTCAGTATCTGCCAACATCCCTCTAAACTTTTGAAGTCTCGCTAGGAGGCCTGCCTTAAGAAAGAAATGAAGAAGTCGTAGGTCACTGACCCCCAGTCACATGTCCTAATGTCGGAGACTACTCCCATAGCTCACAGTAGCTGACAAGTTAACACAAATCAGTTGTTGCCCAAGAAGAAACTACCGAGGAACCACAGGAAACACCGACGAAGATGAGAGTCGATGGGGGCCTCGCCCTAGGGAATACTACGCTGCAGTCACTTAGTACAGATATATGGCGATGCGATGGGCCCGAAATATCCCTTCGTTTCTACAATCTATGAAAGAGGGATGCCTAGGAGATTGCAAGCCATGTTAAAACTCATCTCCTCGGTCGAAATCTGGTGGCCACCGAACCTAATACCCAAAATGGTTGTCCAGTCAAGAGGAAGGACTGCATACTCCCTTAACTCAAGTGAAAGGTGCCTGTCTCGGCATGAAACCGCTGCACCAAAGTCTCCTCGATCCCATGCCTCATGGTGAACGAGGGAATCTGTAGGAAATCCTCAAATCCCTACTCTCTAAAAAATGCGGTGTACTGTGGATGGGTCCTAGGAGAGAACATTATCCGAAGGAAAGTGGACCAAGCGCCCCGACCATAGAGCCTCTCGTTTTCCTGCATTTAAAATCAGAAGCTATTCGTTAGCACAGGCATATAACAGGAATTTGAATGACCAAGAAGGAAATACAACATACCTCTCCCTTCCTCGTCGATGCAGAAGGATGATCCTTCAGCCCATACTGAAGGTGGGTGTCCTGGATGCCTCTATCTATGGTTTGAGTACGAGCGTCGGCCTCGGCTTGGTGTGATGGAAACCTCGGTCTCAGACTACGCCTTTGAGTGCCAAACTTTGGCAAGACCTCGGGCCCATCAAAGACCTCATCTATGTTTATGAGGATGTCATCATCTCATACCTCTCCTCCGAAGGCCCCCCTCCCTCTAATCGGCCGATGCTGTGAAGTTGCACTACTAGAAACAGTACGGGACTTAGACGAAGCATTGGCCTTCTCAACAAAACGTTATCTCCTAGACCTAGTCTCCATAGGTATACCACCGGTAGGCCTGGGGTCATCACCCCCACAATCAAAATGACTCTGCAATACTTGGGTCGCCTGCTCGCTAGCTGAAGTGATCTCGTCATCAAAAGAATCGTCCCCCTGGGACGTGGCATACATGGGGGCCTTCCCTTGATGTCCCTTGGAACTCGCTCTCCAAGACATAATCTACACAACAGCAAGAAATTCAGACATCAAATGGTAAGCACATAAATAAATGGCAATGCAGATGAACTAACACTTTTCCTAAACATATCATGCAGGTCTATGTCAAGTACATGTTCCCACAAAGAAGGCAGATTTTTATACATGACTATAGTGGGCGATAGCGGCCGTGCCGTATGATAGCAATCGTGCCGTATGCTCGCATGCTATAGTGGGTGATAGTGGCCGTGCCGTAAGCTCGCATTTCTATAGTGGGTGATAGCGGCTGTGCCGTATGCTCACATGCTATAGTGGGTGATAGCGGTCGTGCCATATGCTCGCATTTCTACAGTGGGTGATAGTGGTCGTGCCCTATGCTCGCATTTCTACTCCATTGGGTGATAGAGGCCATGCCGTAGGCTCACATTTTTACAGTGGGTGATAGCAGCCATGTCGTATACTTGCATCCCTTTTTGAGGTAATAGCAATTGTGTCGTATGTCTCATTCCATCATAGTTATCAAGTTCCTAGAGAAGTCCCGAGTTCCTAATCTACAGTGGGTGAGCGGCCGTACCGTATGCTCGCATTCCTATAGTGGGTGATAGTGGTTGTACCGTATGTTCACATCCCACTTTGAGGTAATAGCGACCGTGTCGTACGCCTTGCATCACATAGTTTCGAGTTCCTAAAAAGTTTCCAAGTTCCTAGTCTACCATGGCTAAGTCCCCTCACCTATGTCCCACTTTATTTTTAGCATCTAAATTTCCACATGTTTGCAATCATATGACAAAGGCAAAAAAAAATATATATATATATACACACGCATTTTTCCTAAGATAACATGGCATAAATCATGACAAAATATATGCTTATGAAAATTCCAAAAATAAAAATAAACACTAGCATGCATCTCTAGTAGTACTACTACAAACATTTTGCAGAAAAAAATAAGAGAAGAAGAAAAATGGACACTAACCTTAAGTGCAGAATAGACAAAAACAACTGATTGAAATGAAAGACTGAAGCTGAAAGCACGGACCCACAAAGCTCTAAGCGCTCAAGGAAATTTTGTGGAGAGTAAGGAGTAGAAAGGAGATGAGAAATGAGCCAAAAAGGGAGCTAATGGGCCTTTATAGGCCCTGGGATACCCAACGGGCCTATAAGGGCTGCCGGGCAACGTTGACAGGTCAAACCCTAAAAAAAAAAAAAAAAAAAAAAACTCTCCCTCCTCCTCTCTTAGAGCTCAGAGGCGCATCCGAAAAATATTCCAATAGCAGTCGCAATAGATCGGGCCAAGCAGGTAAAGTCCGGTCTCGAGCCATGAGTAGCCTTCGCATGCAAATTTTGGGGCAACCAAATTTGGAATCACGTTCTTTATTCGATACCTCTCATTGCACTCAAGATATCAGATAAAGAAGGGGCAGCTATTGATACCGTATTTTGTTCGCCCTCAATTTGCGTGTCGGACCCCCGAAAATCTAAAAATATTATTTTCTATTTATAGGGCCATGAGAACATCTAGAACGTCGTGGCATAACCCGTTTGGGCACAGAAGCAGCCAAAGTGCCCATTTCCACCAAAATTACCAAAACGCCCCTGGTCAGCCCTAGGTTTAACCAAAGGTCAAACGGGGTCCAAAATTCCACAAAACAACGTTTTCATAGATTTACACCAAACCCTAGCTTCTCGGATATTTTTAACAACTTTGACCAAGTTTGACCCGAAGTTGACCCGAGGTGAGCCCAAAAACTCTAATTTTGATCCAACTGTTAGAACGGCTTGAAACCAATGCCACTGCGAAGATTATTGAATTCTCGTTCTAAGGACTGTTCATGGGTCAAAATCAGAGTTAGAACAGCAAAGACATCACAAAAACTAAGATGACGCATCGATCGACGCACCACAAACTTCAGAGAGCCATAACTTTTGATCCAACCGTTGGATTTTCAGGTTCCACACCTTTTTAGAATCAAGAAGCCAAGATCTTTCTAGAGGTACCCAGATTCATACTTTTTGAGGGCCTTTGAGGCCCGTGTCCCTTCAAGGGCCGCCACCTCAAAATTCACACTCAGGGCTATAAATAGCCCTAAGCACGCCCCAGATTGGGACACAGATTTGTTTTTTTTTCCTAAAATTTTCTTCTACCCAACCTCTCTACACGTTTTCTCTCTTCCGAACACCAAAAAAACTCCCAAAAAACACTCCAAAAAAAAAAAACACATTAAAGTTTCTTGATTCTTGCATCTTCATCAACAACACAAGGTAGTGTTCTTGTACCCAATCTTCTCCTCCTTGGTTCCACATCTTGGATTTGGGGTTTAGGGGTGTGGATGTAGCTTTTTTAGCTATCATCCACACCCCTAACCTTCTAAATCTTTTTCGTAGCATGTTCTTGCCATTTTTACCATAATAATATGTTTTATTGCCTTCTTTGACATGTTTCTTGCTTTATCTTGTTTCTAGCATGTTTTAGCTTAGACCTGTGTTCTTTTATGCTTGTTCACATGTTTTTTTTGTCCCAATCTACGTGCTTTATGCTTTGTGCTACACGTTTATGCCTAGATCTATCGTTTCTATGTGTTGTTTGCCTAGATCTACAAGTTTCTACGCTTGTTTACATGCTTACATGTTTAGATCTACATGCTTAGGGTTTTATGTTGTGCTTTCCTTTGTTTTGTTCCTCTTTTCACTTTATTTTGATTTTAGGGTTATGTGCTCACATGCTTGATATCATTTCTATAGTTATGCTTTGCTCGGATCTATGAGTTCGTGTGCTTTTCGCCATGTTTCATGCTTAGATCCGCATCCGTACATGCTTAAGCTTCATGGAAAATGAGATGATTAAGTGGTTCATTGACAATCTTAAGCCTCCTTACTATGAAAAGATGGTCAGCACCCAAGTCACTCATTTTACTAGCCTCATCCTTATTGGGGAGCACATTGACAAGGGTATTAGGAGCAAGAAGATCATGGATGCTGAGTCTTTGAGTTCCATGGTTGAACAATAGGTCAAGAAAATGACCGGCCGCAAGACTAAGGAAGCCGATGTTCATATAGTCAATAATGCATTAGAAAGGCCTAGGGGTGTTGCTTCTGCCTATGCTACCCCAACTATTAGACCTTATCAGCAACAAGCTCAGTTTGCTCAAGCACCTAACCGAGCCATTAATCAGAGAAGGAAGCTGACCCACCTCGTCCCTTTAAGAGGGAAAATCGAAAAACTCCGTTACTCATGCCTATGGCAGATCTCTACGCTTACCTGCTGGAAAGGAAGCTAGTGACCCCGATGTTTACAGGCCCAGAGAAGGCCCTCCATCATATAGTTTTGATCTGTCCAAGAAGTGTGAACACCATTTTGGGGTCGAGGGGCATACCCTTGAAGAATGTTACCATTTGAGGGAACGTGTCTAGGATCTCATCGACAACAAGTTGATACAGTTCGATGATGCAACCGCTCCAAATATCATCACCAACCCTTTGCCTCCTCATCAGGAAGGGAATGTGAATGCCATCATCACAATGGAAGAAAGGGCTTTATATTTCTCCTCATCATCATTCCCATGAAAGGTTATGTTCCAAGCCTTGGTCCAAGAGAGCCACCTTGATCTTAAGGGCATAAGAACCCTGGGATTTGATTGGGGAATCTGCTCATTCTGTGACAGTGAAGACAATCATGCCTTGTTCGATTGTAAAGTGCTCTGAGCATAAGTGTAGAGTCTAGCTGAACGTGGTATCATCTAGATTGAAAGGGAAATTGTGAGAAGTGGTGATTGCATGGCAGCCAGCCTGTGTCCTCCAACCACCCAGTCAAGAACCAGCTGCAATGCTATATCAGTTAGGTCAAGGAAGGATTAGGACGAATATCTACAGAAACATCTTGGTAAGGCTATTTCAGCACCTCCCTCTTTTGTAGTCATTGAGGAGATCGTAGAAATGCTTGTGGATCCGGGGTCATCAAATTCGAGAAAAGGGCAAGCTTGGCCAGCCATCAAAGGACTTGCTCCTCTAGTTCTTGCATTTCCTACAGTCGTACAGCCAACTTCGTCACAGATTCATGAGGGAACCGCTATTATTCCTGCAATCTGAGGTTTCGATCCTCTTATTTTGCCAAAGCCTGCCTCAGGAACCTCTGGGGTATCCAGCTCAAAATCCCTTGAAGACATTCTACCAAGGTCGGTGATCATTAACCTGAAGACGTTCTCTATAGCGCTCAATTTGCAAACTCAAGAGGGTGTTATCATTCGCATGCCAAAGCCGTTCCCTTACGAAGATAGCCATTGTGTCCCCTAGAAATATGATGTGTCCTTGATCTCCACTCGAACCGAAAAAGAGGAGATCTGTTCCAATATCTCTGCATGTCTATATGGGCTTACTAGGTGTGGCCACTGCTATACTCCCGAGGAGCTAAAAAAGAGAAGGAAAAAGATTGGCAAGGGTACAGCTGAGCCCGTCAAGAACAGGGTCACAACCGAAGAAGCTGAGGAATTCTTGAAAATTATCAGAAACTCAGAGTATAGTGTGATTCAGCAGCTAAACAAGTTGCCAGCTCAGATCTCCATCTTGACGCTATTGCTATCCTTTGATGTCCACCACAAGGCTCTCTTGAAAGTCTTGAAAGAGACATGTGTTCCTACAAGTGCCACAGAATCTTCCTTTGAGGATATGGTCTCGATGGTGTTGGCCACCAACCAGATTTCCTTTACAGACGATGAGCTACCACTAGAAGGTAGAGAGCATACTTTGCCCATGCACATTATGGTAAAGTGTGAAGATATAATCGTCGCCAGAGTACTGAATGACAATGGATCGGCCCTGAATGTTTACCCGATGTCTACTATAGAACATTTGAATGTGGATACCTCTCTTATCCACCCCACCACCGTGATCATTAGAGCCATTGATGGCACTCTCCGGGAGGTGCAAGGCGAGATCGATTTAGCAATTGGAATTGGCCTCATGTTATTCATGGTCAACTTCCAAGTCATCAAGGTGGATTCCTCGTATAATATGCTCTTAGGGAGGCCTTGGCTAAATGCGGCAGGTGCAGTTGCTTCTACCCTTCACCGAGGGCTCAAGTTCCCATCGAGGGTTTGTTGATCACTATTATGGCTGAAGAACCCCTAACTTTCTTCAAGGAGACTTTTGTGCCCTATATTGGTGCTAATGCCTTTCCAGAGGCAACGTTTCACAGTTTCGAGCTAGTTTCCATGATTTCCAGAGCTTCAGAACTCGAGTCGGCATGGCCCTCCACTACTTTCATGGTTGCCAAGGAGATGCTTAAATTTGGCTATTAGTTTGGCCAAGGCCTCGGTGCTGTAGGACATGGGAAGGCTTCTTTGATTGAACTCTCAGACAACAAAGGAGGTTTCGGTCTGGACTACGACCCCTCCAATGAAGAACTTTTCCAGGCTTCCAAAGGAAAGAAAAGGAAGTGCATTAGCCAAGGGATGTCTATTCCCCACATCAGGGTCACTTTTCTGGCTCCGACCGAGGTCATCAGATTAAAAGTGGCACATGAATCATGCGAGGAGGAATCAGATCTAGCTTGTCTCATCTGCTTATGCCCGGAAGAATTCTCAGGGAATACCATCATATCCCTAGGGGATGATCTGACTTCTACCATTAGGCCCTGTGTGCCAGGCAAGACAGTAGGCCATTAGACCATCAAGCCCTACTTCGTGGTTGCACCGGCTAAGTAAGGAGTATTCCATCATTGTGTGGTTGGGCCCTCAAATTGCCTGAAAGAGTTGGAATAGCATATCTAGTTTGTTTTGCATGTTTATTTCCTATTTCCTACATTCCTTGTTTGCATTTTCCTAGTTTATTTTCAAAAAAAAAAATGTTTCCCTTTTTATCATTATCAGGCATGAACTTTGTTATCCCCCTATCTATAATCCATTAATGAAATTATCCAACGTATTATTTAGGAAATCCTTTCATTTATCTCTTTATTTTCTTTCCTATGAATATGTGTGTGCAAATTGTCTTAGGTTTCCTCGTATATGTTTCGTTCTATAGGATCTATTCTATTTCCCAAGTGGGTACATCGTCCTGTTGCCATAACGAGGATATTGATGACATGAATGAGACAATAGAGTTGGAACATGATATTGAAGGGTTAGAGGGAATTCCAAGTTTTTCTCGTGATATTTTGGAGGCTCTAAATAAAGAAAGCGAAGGGTCCAAGCCCAACATAGAAGAGACAGAAGTGGTTAACCTTGCCGACAAAGGCGAGAATGAAAAAACCGCTAACAAGAACATGAGCTTATAGTGCTACTTAAGGAATTTAGAGAGATCTTTGCTTGGTCTTACCAAGATATGCGAGGGTTAGATACTAAGATTGTCATGCACAGAATTCCAGTTAAACCTGAATGCCCTCCAGTGCAGCAAGCCCTTTGAAGGATGAAATCTGAGATCATTTTGAAGATCAAAGAGGAAGTAGAAAAGTAGTTGAAAGCAGATTTCCTTACTGCAATAGCCTACTCAGATTGGGTCGCCAACATTGTTCCCATGCCTAAGAAATATGGGAAAGTACGCATGTGCGTCGATTACAGAGATTTGAACCGAGCCAACCCCAAGGATAATTTCCCATTGCCACATATCGATACCCTGATCGATAATACCGCTACCAACAGGTTCTTCTCCTTCATGGATAGATTCTCAGGCTATAATCAGATCAAGATGGCCAAAGAAGACAAATCCAAGACAGCATTCACCACTCATTAGGGAACCTATGCATATGGCGTCATGCCATTCGGCTTAAACAACGCTGGTGCTACTTACTAGCGAGCCATGGTAACCTTGTTCCATGACATGATGCATAAAGAGATTGAAGTCTGTAGATGACATGATTGCCAAATCCCGCACTACCAGGGATCATTTGGTAGATTTGAGAAAGTTGTTCAAGCACCTTATTAAGTACAGGTTGAGACTAAACCCTAACAAGTGCAACTTCAGAGCTAGTTCAGGGAAATTGCTCGGCTTTATAGTCAGCAAAAAAGAAATTGAAGTGGACCCAACAAAAGTCAAAGCCATCTAGGACATGCCGACACGGCAAATTGAGAAACAGATTCATAGCTTTTTAAGCAAAGTCAATTACATAGCTCGCTTCATAGTGCAGTTGACCTCCACATGTGATCCGTCGTTCAAGCTCTTGAAGAAAGACACAAAGATAGAATGGACAGACGAGTGCCAAGTGGCTTTTGACAGGATCAAGCAGTATTTGTTGAACCCTCATGTTCTAGTTCCCCCGACGCCAGAATATTCGTTGATCCTCTACCTAGCTGTATAAGAAACCTCCATAGGCTACATGTTGGGCCAACAGAAAGAAAGGGTGATTTACTACTTAAGCAAGAAGTTCACTAGCTGTGAGATCAAATACGTCACGACTGAAAAGAAACATTACGCCCTAGCGTAGGCATCACACAAGTTGCGACAGTATATGCTCTACTATACCACGTGGCTCATTTCCCGCATGGATCCCAACTTTTACAGGGAAGATCTCCCGTAGGCAAATGTTGCTTTCTAAATTCGACATTATGTTTGTGGCAAGAAAGGCCATCAAGGGCCAGGCCATAGCTGACTACCTAGCGGACCAGCTGCTAAATGATCTAGAACTTTTAGAATCCTTCTTCCCTAATAAGGATGTCATGGCACTAGAGCTAGAACCAGACACTGTGGAACCGTGGCGTTGGAAGCTTTATTTTGATGGAGCTGCCAATTCCACTAGAAATGGAGTGGGAGTAGTCTTAGTTTCCCCCAAGGGCTAGCAAATCCCTGTTTCAATTAAGATGAATTTTGATTGCACCAACAACGTCACAGAATACGAAGCGTGCATAGTCGGCCTGCAAGTGGACTTAGAGTTCGGCACCTATGACTTAAGCATCTTTGGAGATTCCCTGTTGATCATCTCCCAAATTGAAGGAAAATGGCAAGCTTGAGACACCAAGCTGATTTCGTATCAGAAATACGTCAGTAGCTTGATTTCGAAGTTTCGAAACATCACATTTGCCTATATGCCCCGAGCACACAACCAGTTTGCGGACGCCTTAGCAACCCTGGCTAGCATGGTTAAGTTATCAGAAGGAGACAATATGCGGCAATTGTGCATAGAATTCTGTGGAATTCCAGCCTATTGCATGAACATCGAAGAATGCATGATGTCGAAGTCGAAGTTGACGGAAAGCCATGGTACCATGATATCAAGGCTTATATCAAGAACAGTGAATACCCGTCCGGTGCAACGAACAGTGAAAAGAAGTTTATCCGGTGCATGGCCTGTTAATTTTTCCTGAGTGGAGAAGTCCTGTACAAAAGGAACCACAATTCTACCTTGCTCCACTGCGTAGATGCCTCTAAGGCTAATCATTTGATGGAAGAGATGCACGAAGGCTTACTTGGAGCTCATGCCAATGGACCCCTGTTGGCCCACAATATTACGAGAGCTGGTTACTACTGGCTCACCATGGAAAATGATTACATTAAACATGTGAGGACATGCCACCGTTGCCAAGCCTATCAAGACAGGAAAAACGCTCCTCCTCAGCCTTTGCACTCTTTAGCAGCACCATGGCGCTTCTCAGCCTGGGGTATGGATGTCATCGGATCTATGATTCTGAAAGTTTCAAACTGTCATGAGTACATCTTAGTGGCCATTGATTATTTAACAAAGTGGGTGGAAGCCGCTTCGTACAAAAGCGTCACTCAAGCAGTGGTAGCTCGATTCCTGAAACATAAGATTATTTGCCACTACGGCGTGCCGGGAGAGCTCATTACAAATAATGGGGCGAACCTAAATTGGAAAATAATCTAGCAAATTTTCCAACAGTTTAAGATTGAGCACAGAAATTTGGTTCCCTATTACCCCTAGATGAACCATGCAGTGGAAGCCGCTAATAAGAACATAAAGAAAATCTCGGTGAAGATGACAGACACATACAAGGATTGGCACTAGTACTTGCCGTTTGCTTTGTGCACATATCGCACTTCTGTTTGTACTTTCACGAGTGCGACCCCATATTCATTAGTTAATGGCATGGAGGCCGTCCTCCTCGCAAAGGTAGAGATCTCCCGTCTTTTAGGATTTTATCTCAAACAGAGCTGTCAAAAGTTGAATGGGCCCGATCCTGATATAAGCAACTGAACACGATAGATGAAAAGCGCATGACCGCAATGTGCCATGGACAGTTATACCAATGTCGTGCTGAGCGAGAGTTCAACAAGAAAGTTAGACCCAGGGTCTTCGACGAAGGCGATCTAGTCTTGAAGAAGCGCAACCAGGCCATGCCTGATCACAGGGGAAAGTTTGTCCCAACTTATGAGGGCCTATATGTGGTAAAGAAGGCCTTTTCCAGAGGAGCCTTGATTCTAGCCGACATGGACGGGCATGACTTCAATATGCCCACCAATTCCGATGCCATCATACAGTACTTTGCATGAAGGAGCCTCTCAGTGCACCTCATTTCTATATTTTGATGTCAAAAAAAAAAAAAAAAAACAAACAAACAAACAAACAAAAGAAAAACAAAAAAAAAAAAAAACAAATAAACAAACAAAAAATGAAAAAAAAAAAGTGTAAAAAGGTAGATCGAAAACCTGAAAGGGTGGTCTACACAAAAGGATAGCCAAAAGAAAGAGAGCATGGGAGAATACAAAAGGTAGATTGAAAACCCAAAATGGCGGTCTACACAAAAGGAGAGCAAAAGAAAAAGTGTGAGAGAGCCTGCTAGATTGAAAACCCAAAAGGGCGGTCTAGGCAAAAATTAAGGCAATCAAAAGTCAGTTGAACTACGTGATGACCTAATGCTTCCTAGTGGAGGTACGTAGGCAACCATCTTAGTTCGGTCACATCTTAAAAGAAAAATCAGTTAGTTGTGCCTGCTTGAATTTCTGCTCAAAATCAGAAAATTAGATGGATCCAACGTCCAAGACAAGATATGAAGACACCTCCAAGATTGCTCTTTGTCTACAATACTGCCACGACCCGATGGTCTGCTCAAGATGTTTTGGCTCATGCCAATGGGAAATGTACCTCAATGGGAAAAGGAAAAGATCCATCTAGAATAGGATGTATCCTTGGAAGAATAAGACATTGATATGCATGGATTTTACATTTATCACTTATTTGTACAATCTTGCATTCTCAAAGCATTTGCTTGCATATTCATTAACATGCCTATATTGTACCATTTTGTTTCTTTCATACATTTTGATACGAAAACATGAAATCTCATCTCATAAATTTATTCTGAATATCATCATTAACATCTCTCTCCACCATCTCTCAGTTTCTAAGCATGCCTAATAGACTAGATCGCCTGTACTAGCTCTAATGCTAAGCCATCGGCCCTGCCTGCCTTCAGTGCGGCCTTCTCTTCATCCCAGGTATGATCCAAAGCGGCAAACCTCTAAGTAAGATCTACAAGCTCACCCTCCAAACCCACAACTCGGGATCTCAGCTAAACACACTCGCCTCTGTGCCTGGAGGGGCTGACCCCCTCCGATCAAGCTCTGCCCTTAGAGTAGCAAGCCCACTCTCATGTACATTGCTCATCTCCTCATTATCCTACATAAGGGTATCAGCTATCTCCCTGCAGCAGCTTCTATCCCTGACAGCCTCCCTCAAGAATTCCCTCAGATCCATAAGGGCCCTTTCAACCCTGATCTCAAACTCTAGAGTATAGTCTCTTAAAATATCAGCCAGAAGGTGCAACTCGGCCGAGACTGGTGATGATAAGTCAAACACAAAGCCGGGATCTCTAGTGTCTCGCCACACTCTAAACTCAGTAGAAAACCACTCTTGGTCATCCCTAGAATATAGGGGGAGGTTAATGCTCGACTTACGCACCTCCCAGAACTCAAAGGTACGCCCTATCATAGCTACATCGATATCCATGAGCCCTTACTTGCAAGTGACAACATAGAGATCACTAAGTCGGGGGATATGCTAGATACCCCCAAACTGCCGCATGGCCATACCCAGGAAGTACCCCGTGTACCCCCAGATACCTACCAAGGGAATGCCAAGTAAATGGACACAATGGGTCCACCCCTACCATCTAGTGATACCCTACTTGACTCTCTAGGTCCAGTCAGTGGTACTCAGGCTGCACAAGTATCTCAGCCAGACCTCGAGACATGTGCTAGGCCTTTTCAGCCCTCCAAGCACAAACCTACATATATTTTGAGCACTCTCCCCCTATTTGGCATGTTTTTGACTACCTTGGAGCAAAGATTCCCTCATTTCAGCACCAGCCGTGGTGCGTGGTCGGCTCGACAGTGAACCGGATTGTTAGAAACTCGCTCTCGTGCATCCGAGCCCGCACAAGTCCTACTCTGGGGCTGTTTATCTTTGTGCGTCTCATCCAGCACCTCTAGATGTCTTGAACCTCATTCTTTAAAACCCGGTTCGCCTAGTTCAGGGGTCGGTTCAACCCTGGTAGTCAGAATTTACAACAGAAAAACACTAGAGCCCGTTCTGGGCCACACGGTAGCTTTTTCAGCATATTTTGAGGACAGAGGGAGTTGTTTCTCATGATGTTGGCTCAAGAAACCTGTCTTTGAATTATTAACCCATCCAGGTAATAACAGGAACAACCAATGCATATCGTCGCATGGCGTGTCTAAGAAGATCTCATTCAGAATGTTCGCATTCATTACCAACATTTAGTATGGTCTATGAAGTCGAGGCCATTTTCAGCCAGTTTGCAGGCTTGGAACCCTGGAAAACCCTAAACTAGGGCAGTTTATTTTGCGTGGTTCCTTTCCCCTTGTCCAATATACAACAATGGGTTCGTCCTGCTAAGGATGTGTCCCTCATGTCAAGAATCGCATGAAACCCTAAACTGGGGCAGTTTATTTCACGCAATCTCTCCATTCTCTCTCCTCCTAACGAGACGATCATTGTTAAAATCCACTAATAAACCTATGAAACTACGGTGCAATACAAACGAGTGTGATACAAGCTGGTTCAAAACCACCATCTATAATGAAAATGTGATAGTGCATGCATACATCAGCAGCCCTCCTAAAGGCAACACCCAGATTTGTACATGTAAGTCCTACCTAAAGGCATTGTTTTTTCACAAACATCGGCAGCCCTCTCAAAGGCAATTTCCAGAGTTATACATATAAGTCCTAATCAGAGGCATTGTTTTTCACACACATCAGCAGCCCTCTCAAAGGCGATTTCTAGAGTTATACATATAAGTCCTAATCAGAGGTATTGTTTTTCACACACATCAGCGGCCCTCTCAAAGGTGGTTTCCAGATTTATACATGTAAGTCCTACTTAGAGGCATTGTTTTCACACAAATCAACAACCCTTTTAAAGGCGATTTACAGATTTATACATATAAGTCCTAATTGAAGGCATTGTTTTTCACACACATCAGCAGCCCTCTCAAAGGCGGTTTCTAGATTCATACATGTAAGTCCTACCTAGAGGCATTGTTTTTCACACAAATCAGCAGCCCTTTTAAAGGCGATTTATAGATTTATACATATAAGTCCTAATCAGAGGCATCGTTTTTCACATACATCAACAGCCTTCTTAAAGGCGGTTTCCAGATTTATACATGTAAGTCATACCTAGATGCATTGTTTTCCACATACATCAGCAGCCGTTTTAAAGGAAATTTACAGATTTATACATGTAAGTCCTAACAAGAGGCATTGTTCCATACATACACCATGAAGCAAGGAGATAATATCAAACATCAAGGCCCATTGTGGGGCAATACAATACATAACTGGCCCACCATAGGGCAATGTCATAGGATACATGGAAAAGTACATGCCCACGCAAGGGCTACATCATGCTACAACAAATAGCTAACCTTACAAAGAATCATCACCCCTGATATACTGGTCGGTATCATCATCATCATCATCGTCGTCGTCTCTTGCAAAAGGGCCAGTGGAAGGACCCGCATCGCCTAAAGTTCCTAGAGAGTACCTTGGATCCTAGGAAGGCCTCAGAGCCTAAGCAAAAGAGTCCCAACCACCCGACGGGCCTAGAGGAGCTGACATATACCCAGGCTCATACGGAGGAATGATGGGCCCCCGGCCTGGAATCTAAGGAGAAGACAGAACAGGAATACAAGCCGCTTGTAACTCTCCTGCCAAAATCATGGTATAGCCATAAAGCATGGCTAGCTCACTCTAAAGCTGGCTCCACTCTCTTTCTGCCATGGTAGCTCAAGCCTCCCTATCTCTCTTCCAGAGCTCCCTCTCCCGAGCTAATGCTCGAGCAGTCTCCTCCTACAGGTGTACCTCCCTAGTGGCAACGATGTCCTCAAGCTCTGTCACCCTGGCTTGTAGAGCTTCTGCATGTGCTCTCCACTCTGCTCCAGAGGCCACCTGAGCACGAACAATGCCTCCCAACACCCTACCTCCGCTCACAAGAACATTTCCAATAATAGGCCCTGCAGAGGACTCTGCGAACCAAGTGGCATAATCACTGCTGGTATCCACATAGGCATCAAAAGAACCCATCGCGTAAGTCGGGTTATCCAGGACAACGGGCTCGAATGACAATCCAAGAGGAGGCGGATCTCTAGGTACTCCATAAACCGGCATGACTTGACGGAAGGTCCTCTCTGCCAAAAAGAAATCCCACCCCCAGCTCGATAGGGCCCAAAACCAGCGTCGTATCCTCGACTAGCAATAGCAATAGTAAGCTCTGGCCTCCCCAACAACGAGCCATCATAAGGGCGACTACCATCTCATTTCGGGTGACGCAGTCTAAAGCCGTAGAGATAATGACTGGCTGTACCACGACAACCCTGGTAATCATGCAGAGAGCCCAAGCATACGCTCGAGGATACACTATCGCTAACAAACCCGAGTACTGTGGTTGCAAGGCTGGGATGTACTCATATGTCCACCATGTCAAAATTTGCTAGCACCCCTCTAGACTCTTGAAATCTCGTTGGGAAGCTCGCCTCAGGAAAGCGATGAAAAAGCCGTAAGTGACAGACCCCTAGTCATATCTTCCAATTTTGGAGACTGCTCTCATGGCCTATAGCAGTTGGCAAGTCAACACCGACTGGTTGTTGCCAAAGAAGCAACTACCGAGAAAGCACAAGAAGAACCGCCAAAGATGAATGTCGGTAGGTACCACACCCTAGGGAATGCTACCCTACAACCACTCAGTGTGGATCTATGGTGATGCAGTGGGCCCAAAATATCCTCTCGTGTCTGTAGTCAATAGGAGAGGGATGCCCAAGAGCTCGCAGGCCATCTCGAAGCTCATGTCATCGGTTGGAATCGGGTATCCGCCAAATCTGATACCCAGGATGGTTGTCCAATCAAGAGGGAGGATCGCATGCTCCCCACAGCTTAAGTGAAAGGTGCCTAACGCGGCATGAAACCGCCGCACCAAAGCCTCCCCGATCCCGTGCCTTATAGTGTATAGGGGGATTCATAGGAAATCCTCAAATCCCTGCTCTCTTAGAAAATTTGCATACCTCTAGTGGGTCCCAAAAGCAAACAGCAGCCTAATAAAGGTAGACTAAGCACCCCGACCTCGGATCTTGCCAACCCCGTGCATTCATAATCAAAAGCTATCCATTAGCACATGCATGTAACAGGAATTTAAATGACAAAGGAAGAAATACAACATACCTCTCCCTTTCACGCCTGAGCGGAAGGATGATCCTTCAGCCCGCACTGAAGGTGGGTGTCTCTGATGCCTCTATCTACAACTCCAATACAAGCATCGGCCCTATGATGTGGCGGGAACCTCGGCCTCAAACAATGCCTATGAGCCCAAGTCTAGATGGACCTCATCCCCGGAAAGGTCAGCCTCTATATCAATGAGGAGATCCTCAGCTCACGTCACTCCTTTAGAGGCCCCTCTCCCTGTAGCTAGCCTGCATCGTGAGGAAGCCCTACTAGAAACAATATGGGACTCAAAGGAGACGCTGGCCATCTCGACTAAACGCCGCCTCTTAGAACGAGTCTCTATAGAGATACCACTGATGGGCCTGGTGTCATCACCCCCGCAATCAAAGTGACTCTGCAGAACCCGAGTCGTCTATTCGCCAGCCAAAGCAGTCTCATCATCAGAAGAATCATCCCCATTGGACATAGCGTAAAGAGGGCCTTCCCCCGGTCTCCCCTAGAACCAGTCCTCCGTGACATAATCTGCAAAACAGTAAGAAATCCAAACATAATTGGTAAGCCCATAAGTCAAATTGCAAAACAAGTGGACTAACACTATTTTAAAAACGTGCAGGTCTGTACCCAGAACACAGTTGCAAAGAATGCAAATCAAGACTGCTATTAAGATATCCTCCGTTTCTACCTAACACAAATCGAGACTGCTGTTTAGATATCCTCTGTTCCTACCCGACTAAGACCAAGATTGCTATTCAGATATCATCTGTTTCTACTTGGCAAAGATTAGGACTACTATTCAAATATCCTTTGTTTCTACCGACACAAATCGGGACTGTTATTCAGATATCCTTTGTTCCTACCTGGCCCAAAAGCAAGACTACTATTTAGATATCCTCTGTTTCTACTTGGCAAAAATTAGGACTGCTATTCAGATATCCTCTGTTTCTACTTGACACAAATCAAGACTGCTGTTCAGATATCCTCTGTTCCTACCCGGCCTAAAATCAAGACTGCTATTCAGATATCCATTGTTTCTACTACCCGGGACTGCTATTCAAATATCCTCTGTCTCTACCCGGATCCCCCAAATTTCGAGGCTAACTAGCTGCCGTGCCGTACGTCTTGCCAACATTTTGACACTAAATTCCAAAGATCTCTCAAAATTTCTCACCATTTCCACTATTCAGATATCCTCTGTCTCTACCCGAATCCCCAAAATTTCTCACCATTTCCACTATTCCCAACTACCAAGTAAGTCTCCTTACCCATGTCCCACATTTTATTTTCAGAATTTAAATTCTCACATATTCACGCACTTATGTATCAAAAACAAAAAATATATATGTGCATTTTCCTAAGATAGCATAGCATAAATCATGGCAAAAAAATATATATGCTTATGAAAATTCCAAAAATAAAATAAGCACTAGCATGCATCCCTAGTAGTATTGCTACTAACATCTTGCAGAAAAAAGGAGAGAAGAAGAAAAAATAAACACTTACCTCAAGTGCAGAAAAGATTGAAATAGTAGACTGAAGCTAAAAATACGGACTTGCTAAGCTAGAGATCACTCTAGAAAATTTTTAGGAAGTGAGAAGTTGAAGAAAGGTGAGAAATGAGGTCAAAAATGAGCAAAAGGGGGCATTTATAGGCCTTTGGGGCAGCCTGGCTACCCGACGTACCTTCAAGGGCCGTCGAGTCAGCTCGACGCACCTTTAAGGGTCGTTGGGCAGCGTTGACTAAGTCAATGTCAGTAAAACCCTTAAAAAATTATTAAAAAAATAAAAAAAAAAAAAAAAAAAAAAAAAACTCTTTTTTCCTCTCCTAGAGATTGAAGACATGTCCAGAAAATATTTTAGAAGCAGTTGCAGCAAATCGGTTCAGTCAGGTAAAGTCCGGTCTCAATCCATGAATTGTCTCCGCACGAAATTTAGGGGCAACAAAAAGATAAAATCATGTTCTTTACCCGACACCTTTCATTGCACTTAAGGTATCAGATAAAGAAGGGGTAGCTGTTGATACTGTATTTTGTTCACTCTTGATTTGCGTGCCGGACCCTGAAAAGTCCAAAAATATTATTTTCTCTCTATGGGGCTGCGAGAACATCCAGAATGACGTGGCAGAACCCGTCCAAGCACCGGAGCACCCAAAGTGCCTCTTTTAGCTAAAATGACCAAAAATGCCCATGGTCAACCCTAGGTTTGACCGAAGGTCAAAACCCTCACAAAACAACATTTTTCATAGTTTTGCATCAAACTCGAGCTTCTCAGAGATTTTTAACAACTTTGACTAAGATTGACCAAGTTTGACCCAAAGTTGATCTTGGGTGGGCCCAAAAACTCTAATTTTGATCTGGCTGTCAGATGGGTTAAAACCAATGCCATTGCAAATATTATCAAATTCTCATTCCAATGACTATTCATGGATTAAAATCGGAGTTAAGACGGCCGAGATATCACAAAAACCGGGATAACGCAGCGATCGATGCATTGCTAACTTTCGAAAGCCATAACTTTTTATCTGACCGTTGGATTTTCAAGATCTGTACCTTTTCAAAAATAGGAAGTCATGATCTTCCCGTGGGTGTCAAGATCAACCCAATTGGAGGCCTTTTGAAGGTGGCGGCCCTTGACGGGGCCACCGCCTCGAAATTTGCGCTGGGCCTATAAAAAGCCCCAGGCACCCTTCAGACTGGTTGTGTGTGGATATGCAATTGATCCTTGTGATTGATCTTAATTGCATTGCGTGTCCAAATGAGCATTTACTAGCTAAATGTTCATTGTAGTAATTTTCTAATGACTGATCTTGTATGATCAAGATATGCTTACATGTTTTATATTGTTTACAAACTTGATCGCACTTTACTTGCTCATGTACGTACCACGTATTTAACTTGTCATAAGCTTAATGAAAGTTTTGTTTGTGTGCGAGTGTTTCAAGTTATAGGTACATACATGCAAGTGCTTCACAGCTTCTAGATTAGGTATGAGTGAGTTTTGCCACTGTTCCCAAACTCATGTTTAAGTCTAGAGTCTGTTTTCGGGGTTTTGTCACGGAATAGCCAAAGGGGGAGATTGTAAAGTTGTAATTTACAACTATGTGTTTTGTTGGCTTTAATTCCTGCCAAATTTGATTGTAGTTATGTTCAATCTTTTATACCCTGTATTTAATGTGGGATTTCGTTGTAAGGGTTATGTATGAGAGAGAGAGTATGAAGACTTAAGGCAAATTGAAGACTGAAGTGTTTTCACAGGTAGCTTGTGACTAAGCATCTCGCTAAATGATGAATGTACCCTGCACATGAATGGAATGCGAAGAGTCAAGATAGGATGGAGACAGCTGTGTTTCGTGAGTAGCTCGCGAGAAAGGCCTTCCCATGAGACACCCACGAAACATTCTGTTTTGCCAGATTGTCCTATCTGATACACATTTTCTGTACCCACACTATACATACTCACATTACCCACATATGTTGAGGAGTGCTTCTGAGAGAAAACCTTAGCCACAAACCTTGAGAGTTAGAGATTGTTATACCCATATTTCTCTACATAATTGCTTGTGGATTTTCCTCAACTCCTACCTCTCCATTTCCATATCATTGAGAGGTTGATAGTCCAAACATTTACCACACCCTTTCAAAATGTTTAGTGAGGTTTTGGTGCTGTTGGAAAGCATTGGAAGAAGCCAAGCTTTGGCAAATGCAATCAGGCATATTGCGGGATCCGAAGAGCTAGACAAGACACGGTTCTGAGAAGCCTTGTTGGGGTAGGAGCTTGGAGGGTTTAGGTATATCGGGTAGATTAGGCTTGGAGGGTCTTTTGCTAACCCATGTATCCCAATTGATTGTCTAGTGGATCGATTACCGCTTGGAGGGAGGCAAAAAGGTTTTTCGCCAAGTTCTTCGGTTTCCTCTTCGATAACACATTGGCATGTTATCTTGTGTTTACATTCTTCTTCCCTACTCTTTTACCTTTCATTTTACTGCTGTGTTATAATGATTATGGGTTAGAGTAGCTTGTTTGTTTATTCTCTCGCATTTACTCTATTCCGCACTTAGTATTAAGTTAGAGTAAAATCTATCAAGCCGTAACTTTAATTTGGGGGTCTAAATAGTCTTGTGTTTTCAACACATTTTCGAGCTTTCAACTACATGTTCACATGCGTGTTTCTATGCCAATACGTTTAGATCTCTGTCTCCAGATGCTTGTGTGCTTGGATCTATGTTCTCTACATGTTTTATGCTATCTTCCATGTGCTTGTGCACTCCATGCCATGTTTGTGTGCCTAGACCTAGGCTATGTTTGTCATGCCATGTGCTACTATTGCCCTTTTGTCGCCTTGTCTTTCTTTCTTGTGTTTTGGCTTATCGGTCCGGACCTGATCTAGATCCTATGGTCTTTGTCATTGTCCATACACCTTTGCCCACATCAAAAGGTTTGGATCATTCTTATTTGCATGTCTATGCTTGCTTGCTTCTATGCTTTATGCTCATCTTAGCCTCTCTTGTTCTAAGCTTTGCCACGCTTAACGCCCTTAGCGGGTTTGTGGTCGTGTGGTTACACCCAACGCCATGAGGCCTTGTTTGGATGTGACCATTTGGGAAGCATCTCCAGATGCTGGGTTGCTCCGTGCGTACCTTTCCCTTTTTCGCCCCGCGCGATGTTATGCTTACCGTGCTTTTTTGTGCCACCCGTTGGCTTTCTATGCATCTTTACACGCTTGTTCACATGTTCTACATTTGTCCCTCATGGACACTACCTTTTGTTTGCTTTCTTGCTTGTTTGCCTTTCCGCTTGTTTGCTTGCTTTCTTGCTTCGTTGCTTGGTATGCCTATCATGCTTATCCTCTTTATGCCTTTTCATATGCTTTGTATCTTTTCCTTCAATTGCTTGTCTGCTGGTTTCTTGTCTTTGCCTTTGCATGTACACACATCGAGCGAGGACGCTTGGAGCTAGGGTAAGCAAGAAGGGCACGGATGTAAGCATGTAGATATAAGCCAAGCAGCATGTTCAGTAGATTTAGGAGTTTAGCCTTTCCTTTTTGGTTATGTACTCTTTTAATCCCCCTTCCTCCTCCCTCCTTTCTCTCTTAGATGGGTTGTATTAGGTATATCATGTCGTGTACTATTCGTCCTCATCTCTAGACTATGGCAACCCCTGTTTACTTTCCTACACCTATATTTTGGGCCATGCTCTAGGGATGTATACATTTATTTTCTTGCTCTGTGTGATAGCATTGTGCATGATGTATGTATATTATTGAATAGTTATATACTTTACTAGAGGTCATATAGACACATACCTTTGGTGGAATAAACCACCAAATTAACGGATCTAGTTCTTTGCTTACTTTACAAACTCCTCACGATCTCCTTTGTGGAACACCTCCAAGTCGGAGAAGAGACTACTAGAATCTCTCCTAATTTCCACGCTCCAAATTCTAGGGAACAGTAGATGGTGTCCCAGAGAGATGGCTTATTTTGAAAGAGCACTTAAAACTATACGTATGTTCACTCACTTTATCTCATCTTTATCTAACTGATGTAGGAGTATTTTAAATGCTAGTAGAGATTCACTTACTATAAGATATATGTGATCCCTAAAAGATCTCATCAGTTAAGTTTAAATTACTCCACTACTAATATTGATAACTCATATCAATATCTGTTAAGTTTAAATTACTCCACTACTGATATTGATAAGTAAGTTTAAACTTACTTATCAGATAACCCATGTGAACGATCCATTGGCCATGGTTTATGGTTTGGGTCAAAACCAGCCCAATTTCTAACATACATATATACCTGCTCGCCCCCTTTCAGTGTGATTGTCACAGTCCATGTCACCTAAGGCAAAGCGATGCCTAATTTCCGTCATGAAAGTAAGGTGACACGTCGCTGGATTTTCGTTGTGGAAATCTGGTACTTTGCCCAAATGCCTTAGGAAAGCATAGATTGGGACCACACCTAATCAAAAGCCAAACCTCAAAGCCCCCATGCATGCAAAGCCCCGAAAGCCAATGCCAAAATCATGTTTTTACTGCCAATCTCTGAAAGTTAAGGTTTTATCAAAACAAAGGACTGTCCTTAGACAGGCGATGTGGGGTGCCTAACACCTTCCCCACATGTAACCAAACTTCCAGACTCAAGAATCAAGATTTTTTACCATTCACATTAGATTTGGAAAAACGCCCTTTTTCTTAGCCTAGGATTGGTAATAAAATCAACTAGAAATAGGTGACCAATCACACCTTAGAAAAACCCAATGATTGGTGGCGACTCCACTTACCTTTGGTAATCCCTTAAAATTTGGCCCAAATTCCTACCATAATGCCAAAGGTAGACCTACCTTACTCCACTGAGAAAGAGAGAGCACCCGAAGTCCCGCGCAAACCACGCCATACACCACACACATGCACACCACGCAATACCATTTCCGAGAAGGGCCTCCAATAGGCCCCCCGCGCGCGAGAGTGTTGCCACGGCAGGTAGTCAAACGAAGGCCCACGGCGGCGGTTTTCTGCCCCGATCGAGGCCGGGCGTCGACAAGGCCAACCTTAGGGTTGGGCAATCTTGGGTGCTAACACCTTCCCAAGAGCATACCTAAACTCTGAACCTATACTCTGGTAGTAAGATAAAAGTTCCTTACTCGAGAGGACGCTATATATATGGTTCCTAGACCATTGCAAAAACTAGGTGACGACTCCAAAAGACCCTTTGTGTCCACAGTGGCGACTCCGCTGGGGATGGTGAGTTTAATTCCTATGTGTCTTGTTTCTTAAGCTTAATCAAAATTATTTCAATACTTATTTTGCACACACATCACTTGTTCTCTTTTGTCCCTTAACCTTGGTTGGTGATGAGCGGGAAGATGGAAGGCTCCATTCGGGCTCAAATTTTCTGAAGATCATCCCACAAACTCACAATCGGTGCCATCGCCTATAATGGGCTTTAAGTACGTTAAAGGTTTGCTACTAATCCACTATGGGGTCCACTTAGGCCCTTGGTTGGAATCATAGCCCACCTAGTTGTGAGTGACCTACTTATTAACCCTTTAGCCTTAGGGAGCCTACCCACACTAGAGAGATCCTAGACCCTATAACAAAGGATACCCTTTATATATCTCTTGTTTGTTCAACCATATACCATGTGTTCACCAAATTCTAATGGACAAATAAAAGATATTAAAAATGGAAGGGATGGCCCTAAAGTTATGGTAAACTCTAAGATATTATGGGATAAAAGAAAAGAAGTTCTCACATATAAGAGGCTTGTCCCTAAATCCAAAGGCATATCTTAACTTGAAAGGTTCATAAGACCATAGCTTAATTGCTATCATAGGCCCAAGTGGAAATAGCCCTTTTGAAAAAGAGGACTTTGGGCCTAAGGTAACAAATACGCTATGGACTAACATCTAACATCCTTTAAAGCCAAAAATGAAACTCCCTAATCTTAGGTCTCTTTGTTGCATGCCTAGGCCCAAAATGATGAGAATTTCATAGATTTTGAGAGGAAGGCTATAATGTATTCTAGAAAGAGGGCTATTTCAAAAAAAAAAATTAATAAAATGATGAATAAAAATGAAAAGCCTAAAGGTGATGAATACATTGTAAGCCCATGTTTGAGACAAAGGGTTGAAAATTTCTAAGTGCATTCTAATGAAAGCCCATAAGAGTAAGATGAGAGTTTTATTGTAAATGGACCAAAGCCCAATGAAGCAAGGGGCCAAAATCCATGAGAGGGAAATGAGCGATATTGTAGCTGAGCCTTCATTAAAGAGAACCTAAGAATTTTCTGAGGACATCTAAAGTTTAAAAGGAACCTTTAATTGGGACATGAATAAAATGGGGCTTCTTTTCAGGCATCATTGCACCATCAAATTCAAGGAAACACAACCCCACTCCTATTTAGATTCAAGAGAAAGTAAGGCGCTTGATCAAGATTAAGGACACAGACCAAAAAGAAGAGACCCCCCAAGTAACAATGACTACCTCTATAGAAGACCCAATGGCACAAAAGATCCTTAAGGCTTTGGATGAACATGGAGAGGCCCTAAGAGAATGGGAGGGCATCTCACTAGGTTGGAAGAATCTAAGCTCAAGAAGCCTCCACATGTGGAAATCCATGATGATGAGGAGGAAGATGAAGAATGGGATGAAAATGACAAAGTGGAATATGAAAGGATCAAGCAATTTGAGAAGCTCACCGCAGAAGCCATGGCTATGAGGGAAAAGACGGAGAAAATGCAACTCGCCTTCTGCAAGGCGCAAGGGATGGATGATTACCTCTATAACATGGGAGGAATGAATTCAAAGGCTCATATTGCGTTGCCTCTCAAGTTTAAGATTTTCGATGCGGAAAAGTTTAATGGGACTGGAGATCCAAAGCAACATGTGAGGAGATACCTAAGCATCACTAAAATGAAAGGGCTAGATGAGAAGCAAACTTCGCATACATTTCCTCTCTCACTCACGGGATCTGCATCAAGGTGGTACTATAGCCTTGATCCAATCAAAACTAAGGTGTGGAATGAACTAGTGGAGTTGTTTATGGACCAATTCATCTTCAACACCATGATTAATGTGACTTTAAGGGATTTAGAGACTATCAAACAAGGTGTAAGGCAGACATTTTCTGAATACATGACTAGATGGAAGACCAAGGCATCTAGGGTGGTCAATAGGCCAAATGAGAAAGACCAAATCAATATGATCATCAATAACTTGCTTCCGGCTTATAATAATAGGCTTTTGTCATCGCCTATTAGCTCATTTGTAGAACTATGTGATTGTGGAACAAGAATTGAAGACACCATCAACAATGGGCAATTGGAGAAGGGTGAGCGTAAGCCTCCAACCAAGAAAACATATGGAGGAGGAGCAACCACCACTAAAGCACCCAATCTCGTAAATGTGAGCGCCATCATACCCCTATAAACACTAGCCTACCTAAAGAAAGCTTGCCGAGAATTCTCCAACCTAGGAATGACCCTCACCCAAGCATACGAAAACCTATCCTCCAAAGAATTCATCAAGCCTTTAGACCCCACACTCATGCCTAATCCCATACCTTCCACCTGGAAACTCAATGAATATTGCCACTACCACCAAAAATTCAGCCACAAAACTTGATGTGCATGAAATATATACAATAAAATACTCACATATTTACATATTTAGCCTTACTTTTATGTTATTTTGTGACTGATTATGTAATATTTTTGTGTTGCAGATAATAAGGGCTTTACATGCAAAGTGGGGCTAGGCCAATTGAATCAAGCCAACTTATATCCAGCCAGGCATGAATTCAAGAGAAGATCAACCCAATTAAATTTAAGTCCAATTGGAGTAAGGAATCAAAGGAAATTTGCACCAAATCCAAGTCTAATTCGGATTAGGATTCCAGCCTACACATCAGTTAGTATTTTCGGCATAACTTTCGGCTCAGATGTCCAATCGAGATGATTCAAGTTGGTCTGTAAAGTTAACTTAAAGGGCTACAACTTTGTAGTTTATTAGGAGCCCGAATTCTGAAGCTAAATGGGCCAAAATAGTCGGTTAAGTGAAGCCTAAAAATCTGAGATTTTCTCCAAACGGGAATTCAACTTGTAATAGGATTCCTTGACCTATTTAAAGGCTTTTTAGGGCAAAATTTAGGGAGGCTAGTGCTAGGGCTGAGATGCAAAACAGAAAATTGGAGCAAGAGGCAGTGCCGCATGTGGCTTCTCTGTAACTTTTCTCCATGATAGCATTGTGACTATTTCTTTCTCTATTTTATTTGTCTAGTTTAATGTTTAGTATTTTATTCTTTTGTTTTATTTCAATTACCATGAGTAGCTAAATTTATAATTAGGGTTGAGGATGAAACCTTGTTAAGGATTATCAGTAATATTTATGTGATTTGATTTTTCCCACAATAGTTGTTTTTTTTAATGATTTAAATTGTTCTTGCTTCATATCAATTGACTAAGATGAGATTCTAGATATGAGTTCAATCATGTTTTTCTCATGATTTAGGATTTTTCTTAATTAATTGAATGCTTGGTCTATTAATTCTTGATTATAAAATTGGATATCGTTTGTGATTTGTCTGTCAATGGATACAAGTTATGATTTGATTTTAGAATTGGATATATCTTGTGATTTGTTTGACTACGGATACAATTGATGATTTGGTTTTATACTTAGGAAGCGAAGAAGAACATGCTTTTGATTTTTAAAATAAGGATTAATGAGGATATTTTCCTTGATAGCAAGATTGATTTCTAGATTATCATGTAGTGAGTTGGGAAAAATTAATGATCATAAATATATGCTGGTATGACTTACAAGGCGGATTCCAAAACCTTAATTCATTTCCCTTGATTGTTTACATCTTCTCATTGCTTTATATCTTTTGCTTAGTTTAACTATTTGCTTAATTTTATTATTTGCTTAGTTTATTTAATTTCAAAAGAACCAATTTTTATTAAACTAGGTTAGGATTAATTTGGTTAAGATTTGCTTTAATTTTCCTACGTTCATTCAAGTCCCTGTGGGTTCGACCTCGTTCTTGTCAAACTATACTTCGGTACGGTTCGTACACTTGCGAGTACTTTAAAATTTCACAACAAAACTGACAATTTCTTACGCCTCAAACACGAGATACAAGACCTCATAGACAATGGTGTTAGAATTAGTGCCCTTAAATCCTATTGTATGATGCTATGTATGATATTAAGTTTGACATTATGTATGACTTAATATTGTGTTTAATGAATTTGTTTTATTATTATCTGAAATAATGGTAACATGAATATTCGGACATTATCATTTAGTCCATGAGATGCATAGTATGTGATTTATGTGAAAAGTCATAGAAGATATAAATCACAGGTTCTTTGTAAACTCAAAATTATAGTTCGTAGTCGGTGATGAAATTGAGTATTTCATCTGCGAAGACTATAACATATCAATCATGATGATTTGTCTTGATCATGGAAGTGGAGACTTCTGGTTGATGTGTTAATATGTTTTAAGAGTTAAGACATATTGAACTGGACCGCTGTGAGATTTATTATTTTTCTAATGACTGTCAAATGAATAATAAATCTCACGACTTGTATTTGCATGAACTCTTAATCCTGAGAGAATAATGGACCTGATCATGAGGGGTAGGTTGCTTTGATATATCAGGAGTGAGATCTATAGTAATGGTCAAAACCTCAGTATGTTGGGCAGCCACATTTAGTGTTGATGGAACATGTATTCTCAAGATGGAATTCATAATCTCTTAACGGAGATATAAAGTATTCCCTTGAGATAAGTTTAATGAGTTTGTTATTCAAAGAGTTAGGCCTAACCACTTTAGTAAGACTAAAGTATATATTTATGGAATTGGATTTCATAAATATATAATGAATAACATTAAAGGATTAAACCAGGTACTCAAGGATTAAGATGTAGTAATTTACAAAGTGGCAGTCTACATTAATGACTTTGTATTACTACGAATATTTTATGAAGGGGTTGCAAGTATAATAAAGTCTTGGGATATAATTAATAGATAAGGCCTAGAGTGCAACTATATTTATATAGTGGTATTAAATATAGTTAATGGTAACTTTGGACTTGTCAAGAGTTAACAGAAAAGCCCAAGGCCCATTGGAGCTAGTGTCTTATTGGTCCCTTTTGGTCCCACTCCAAGCCACACACTTAAGCCCAATTGGAAAGGCCCAAGTGGCCAGCCCAATTAGATAATTGGTTAGATACAAAGGGAAAAACGTACAGAATTTTCTGAAGAGAAAAAACAACATTGTAATGGTGTGGAAGTGAGTGTATGTCACTATCTAACCATCCTTTTGTAACCAATTGAGAGTCCACACTTCTTGGGCATTAGTGGAATTGGAGTGAAGATTAAAAGTATTCCCAAGTGCTTCAATCTTCGGTTTTGAAATTCACCGCTTCAAGGTACGCTCTCTTGTTCTCTAATTCTGAAATTTACTTAATGCATGTTATCAACTTCGAATGATGTAGATCCGTTATTTTTCCGCTGCGTTCACATTTATTTGCATAAAATGGTATCAGAGCGGTCATCAATTTCGAATTGTATAACATGTTTTGTGAATTTTGGTATTAGAATTTATAGTTTCATGTTGTTTGAAGATTATGCATTTAATTTTCTACATGGTTGATGAAACTATGATTTGATAAAAAATGATATTGATGTTATGATGTTGTTTAAAATTTAATTTAAGTATGTTAAATTGATCTTTAAGACTATAGCATCAATGAATTTCAGTTTTGATATCATTCTCTGACTATCATGTTCGTATGAAAGTTGTTTGTTCAAGAAAACCCGTAGAAAACTGCCTTAGAAAAATTCTGGAAATTTCAGTTTCGCGATTTTCGATCGATTGAAAATCATTTTTGATTGATCGAATGAGACAGTGATCAGACTTTTTAGAACGATTGATTTTCGATTGTTAGTCGATCGATCGAATTTGTTTTTCGATCAATCGAGAGGCGATCAAGTATCAATCGAAGGAGTCAGAGGATCAAGTTTGAATTTCTTAATTTTTTCGATCAATCGAGGGGCACATTCGATCGATTGAAAGAAAGAAAATCAGAAATTTTTTCTAAGTGTTTTCACATGTAAAAGTACTAAGACTATGTGTAATTAGATTATGCATGTTTTGTAATTAAAAACCTTTTCTTTAAAACATCTAGTGGGAGAGAGATACAAGGGTTGGATCTCATGGCTTCCATTGTTGGTTCATAGTAGTGTGAGATATATACTTTGTCTTTGCTTCGAGCTTAGCGTTCCATGTGGAAAGTATTTATTTCATGGTCCTACAAGATTGAATTTCTTGGTTTATAGTGGTATGATCAAACACCTTGTCTTAGCCTCGAGCTTTGCATTCCATGCGGAGGGTGTTTTGTATCATGGTACTACAAAATAAGCCTGTTAAGGGGATGAAACGTGGCTACACATGATTCTAGACAATGGTATACACTAGACTAAATATTATAGTATCCTCTATGCTGAGTTCTTACTATCATTATTTAGAGGCCAAATGTATAACGGCATATTATTAGTGTTTGATAAGAGTTATCATGATAGCACTAATAATGAGAATAGTTCTCAATCAATCATAGTATTTTATATTCACTCTATGCTGAGGGATATTGAATATGGGATTGGGTTGTCGTTGCATATATTATATTATGGTTTTATTAAGGTTCCATACTATATGTTTATATGCTAAATAGATAATGTCCAGTTTATTGATTATATTCATGTTTATTGTTTTCAGATTTAGAACATGGCATCATTTAGCCCACTTGTTACTATTCTTAATCAAAACAAACTGACTGGATCCAACTATGTTGACTGGAAAAGAAATTTGGACATTGTTCTTACTGCTGAAGAGCATAAGTATGTTCTTACTAAACCATGTCCTAGCTTTCCTTCATTAAATGCTCATTTTGAGGAAAAACAACGATATGATCGTTGGTAGAAATCTAATGAAATGGCCAAGTGTTACATCCTAGCATCTATCTCAAATGTTCTACAGCATCAAATGCAGGATGTAGAACTAGCTTCAGACATCATGCTAAGTCTGAAGGAGATGTTTGGTGAGCAAGGTCGTTCTACAAGGCAAGAGACCATGAGGCAAATTTATAATACCAAAATGGCTGAAGGTACTTCAGTAAGGGAGCATTGTCTTACAATGATCTCTAATCTGAATACATTGGAAGTTTTAGGTGCCGATATTGATAGAGAATCCCAAGTGGATATGATACTCCAGTCGCTACCAGAATCATTCAAGAAATTCAAACTTAACTATAATATGAACAAAAAGATTTATACCTTGTCTGAATTAATGAATGAATTGGTAGCGACAGAAGGCATTCTTGGTACTTCCAATGTTGAAGCCAATGTTAGTGAAGCTTCTACTTCTCAACCTAAGTCGAAAGGCAAGGGTAAGAAGAAGAAGAAGAAGAAGGACTTCACCAAGCAAGAGGGTAAACAAATTGCCTTAGGGGTTGCTGATAAAGGAAAGAAGATCAAAGGAAAGTGTTTCCATTGTGGTGAGAAAGGACATTGGAAAAGAAATTGTCCAATATTTAAGGCTGCCAAGAACAAAGGTATGATTAATACATTCCTTCTTGAAATATGTTTGGTATAGAATCCCACAGATTCCTGGTGTGTGGATTCAGGTTGTACTAATCATATCTGCAATTCCTTGCAGGGGTTCTAGGAGACCAGAAAGCTTAAAGAAGGGGAGTTGTTTCTTACTTTGGCTGATGGGAGCAAGATTCCAGTTGTAGCTGTTGGTGTTTATAATTTATGTTTTGAATCTAGAGTTCTAATATTAGAAGACTGTTTGTATGTACCTAATGTTCATAGGAATTTAATTTCTGCTACTTACTTAGGTAAACATGGATATTGTGTTATCCTAAAAGACAATGTTGTAATAAAGAAGGATAAAATGTTTATCTGTTCTGGCAATATTGTGGATGGTCTTTATATTTTAACTCCTGATAAGCATGAATTATATAATTCTGAATTAGATAATGACTCTCATGTAAAATCATTAAAGAGAAAATTTCCTTCTACTAGTGATGCATATCTTTGCCACTTGCGTTTGGGTCATATTAATTCAAATAGGATTCAAAGACTGATCAAAGATGGACTCTTAGAGGCCATGGACTTTGATGAATTTCCAGTTTGTGAATCTTGTTTGGAAGGTAAAATGACCAAACGACCTTTTAATACAAAAGGTAGAAGAGCCCAAGATTTGCTAGAGCTGGTGCATTCTGATGTATGTGGTCCTATGTCAATCCAAGCAAAAGGTGGTTATGAGTATTTCATTACTTTCACTGATGATTACTCAAGATTTGGTTATGTGTACCTAATGAAACGGAAGTCTGAAGCCTTTGAAAAGTTCAAAGAGTTTAGGGCTGAAGTTGAGAATCAATTAGGTAAACGCATAAAGGCTATTCGATTTGATCGTGGTGGCGAATACCTACTTGGGGTTTTTAAGGATTACTTAACTAAGAATGGGATAGTATCCCAATTGACTGCACCTAGAACTCCACAACAAAATGGTGTAGCAGAAAGAAGGAATAGGACTCTTTTAGAAATGGTTAGGTCCATGATGAGTTATTCAACTCTACCTATTTCTTTTTGGGGATATGCCTTAAACACAGAAATGTATCTTCTGAATTTAGTACTTTCAAAGTTTGTTCCTAAAACACCTGTGGAGTTGTGGAATGGGTGTAAGCCTAGTATGAGATATCTCCATATTTGGGGTTGTCCAGCACATGTGTTAAAAGGAAAGTCTGACAAGTTACAGTCTAAAACAGAAGTGGTTTTCTTTGTTGGGTATCCAAAAGGAACTGTTGGAGGTTTATTCTATAGTCATAAAGATAATAAAGTGTTTATTAGCACAAATGCCAAATTCTTGGAAAATGACTATATGAATGATTATACTCCTAGAAGTAGAGTTATGTCGGCTGAAATGAATGAACCTGTAAATGAACAACCAATAGATGAAACTAGGGATGATGTGGCTGTATTAGATACACCACAAGATACTACTCATGACATGTCTAGTACACAGGTGCCTCGTCGTAGTGGGAGAATTGTTCAGCCTCCTATAAGATTCATAGGTTTGGGAGAAACTTATGAAGCTATCTCAGAAGAGGTTGAATCGGATCCCTACACATATGATGAAGCAATGAATGATATAGATGCACATCATTGGGTCCAAGCTATGAAATCTGAATTAGATTCCATGTATTCCAATCAAGTTTGGGATCTTGTAAAGGCGCCTAACGGCATTAAACCTGTTGGTTGCAAATGGGTTTACAAGAGGAAGAGAGGGATAGATGGAAAGGTTGAAACCTTTAAAGCAAGGCTAGTGGCGAAAGGGTATACACAAAAAGAAGGTATTGATTATGATGAAACCTTTTCTCCAGTAGCAATGCTTAAATCTATCAGAATTCTCTTATCCATTGCTGCTCATTTTGATTATGAGATTTGGCAAATGGATGTCAAGACTGCATTTCTTAATGGCAATCTTGAAGAGGAAATCTATATGATGCAACCGAAAGGTTTCATAGCTAAGAACCAAGAGAATATGGTATGCAAGTTGAAAAGGTCCATTTATGGACTTAAGCAAGCATCTAGATCATGGAACATCAGATTTGATCAAGCAATCAAGTCATTTGGTTTTGAGCAAAATCTTGATGAACCATGTGTGTACAAAAGACATCAAGATAAAGTAGTAATGTTCCTAGTGCTTTATGTTGATGATATTCTACTCATTGGAAATGATGTAGGGGTAATGTCATCAGTAAAGGTTTGGTTGTCAAGCCAATTTGATATGAAGGACTTGGGTGAGGCTAACTTTATTCTAGGGATCAAGCTTTTGCGAGATCGCAAGAATAAGATGTTAGGCTTATCACAAGCTGGATATATAGATAAGGTTCTAGAACGGTTTAGCATGCAAAACTCCAAGAAAGGATTACTTCCTTTCAGACATGGAGTTCCTCTGTCTGATGACCAAAGGCCTAAAACTCAAAAGGAAGAAAATATGATGAGACAAGTTCCTTATGCTTCTGCAGTGGGAAGTCTCATGTATGCCATGCTTTGTACTAGACCAGATATCTGTTATTCAGTTGGCATGGTCAGTCGATATCAATCAAATCCAGGACCAAAACATTGGCAAGCTGTAAAGCATATTCTCAAGTATCTACGGAGAACGAGAGATTATATGCTTGTTTACCGAAGTGAGGACTTGATACCTATTGGCTATACAGATTCAGATTTTCAATCTGATCTAGATTTCAGAAAATCCACTTCAGGATGTGTTTTCACCTTGGGAGGTGGAGCCATAAGTTGGCGGAGTATTAAGCAATCTTGTATTGCAAACTCTACCATGGAAGCAGAATATGTTGCTGCTTGTGAGGCAGCAAAGGAAGCTGTATGGCTCAAGAAATTCCTTTCTGACCTTGGTGTAATGACAATGGAGCAAGTTCTAATCACATTGTTTTGTGACAACAGTGGAGCAATTACACAATCTAAAGATCCAAGGAATCATAAGAAAGGAAAGCACATTGAGAGGAAGTACCATATCATTCGAGATATTGTTGCTCGTGGAGATGTGGTGGTAGCAAAGATTGAAAGTGCAAATAATCTAGCAGATCCATTTACTAAAGCTTTGCCTCAAAGGACTTTCGAGTCACATTTGGAGAGAATGGGAGTTAGATTAGTGCACAATAATCTTTAGGGCAAGTGGGAGATTGTTAGGATTAGTGCCCTTAAATCTTTTGTATGATGCTATGTATGATATTAAGTTTGACATTATGTATGACTTAATATTGTGTTTAATGAATTTGTTTTATTATTATCTAAAATAATGGTAACATGAATATTCGGACATTATCATTTAGTCCATGAGATGCATAGTATGTAATTTATGTGAAAAGTCATAGAAGATATAAATCACAAGTTCTTTGTAAACTCAAAATTATAGTTCGTAGTCGGTGATGAAAGTGGGCATTTCATCTGCGAAGACTATAACATATCAATCATGATGATTTATCTTGATCATGGAAGTGGAGACTTCTGGTTGATGTGTTAATATGTTTTAAGAGTTAAGACATATTGAACTGGACCGCTGTGAGATTTATTATTTTCCTAATGACTGTCAAATGAATAATAAATCTCACGACTTGTATTTGCATGACTCTTAATCCTGAGAGAATAATGGACCTGATCATGAGGTGTAGGTTGCTTTGATATATCAGGAGTGAGATCTATAGTAATGGTCAAAACCTCAGTATGTTGGGCAGCCACATTTAGTGTTGATGGAACATGTATTCTCAAGATGGAATTCATAATCTCTTAACGGAGATATAAAGTATTCCCTTGAGATAAGTTTAATGAGTTTGTTATTCAAAGAGTTAGACCTAACCACTTTAGTAAGACTAAAGTATATATTTATTGAATTGGATTTCATAAATATATAATGAATAACATTAAAGGATTAAACCGGGTACTCAAGGATTAAGATGTAGTAATTTACAAAGTGGCAATCTACATTAATGACTTTGTATTACTATGAATATTTTATGAAGGGGTTGCATGTATAATAAAGTCTTGGGATATAATTTATAGATAAGGCCTAGAGTGCAACTATATTTATATAGTGGTATTAAATATAGTTAATGGTAACTTTGGACTTGTCAAGAGTTGACAGAAAAGCCCAAGGCCCATTGGAGCTAGTGTCTTATTGGTCCCTTTTGGTCCCACTCCAAGCCACACACTTAAGCCCAATTGGAAAGGCCCAAGTGGCCAGCCCAATTAGATAATTGGTTAGATACAAAGGGAAAAACGTACATAATTTTTTGAAGAGAAAAAACAACATTGTAATGGTGTGGAAGTGAGTGTATGTCACTATCTAACCATCCTTTTGTAACCAATTGAGAGTCCACACTTCTTGGGCGTTAGTGGAATTGGAGTGAAGATTAAAAGTATTCCCAAGTGCTTCAATCTTCGGTTTTGAAATTCACCGCTTCAAGGTACTCTCTCTTGTTCTCTAATTCTGAAATTTACTTAACGCATGTTATCAACTTCGAATGATGTAGATCCGTTATTTTTCCGCTGTGTTCACATTTATTTCCATCAAATGGAACCCTCCCAAATCCCAACATCATCACCAAGCCCAATATTAGAAAGAACCTGTTACCCGATTACCATAGGGCTCCTCCTTCATATCAAGATTGAGTGCAAGTAGATAAGATTGAGTGGGATTGCTCAAAGTTGATAGAAAGTACAAATGTCAATATCAATGTTGTGGAAGTCCAAGGAATATGGGATGAAGAAGATGAAGTCTTAAAGGAAGCAATAGCAATATAGGGAATACTTCCTAAAGGAGTGACGAAATTGAAGAAGAAGGTTTTGGAGGACAATGTAGCAAATATCACTAGGAGTGGGAAGCACTACAAGCCATCCGTTTTGGAAAAGGATCATCCTAGTAGGGATCTAGGGGAAGGATCCAAGCCCATAGAACCTAGAGGAAAAGAAGATAAAGAAGAAGATAGGATCTTAATGCAATTGAAGAAGACCTAAGCTTATGTGTCCATATGGGGCTTGCTCATAGCCTCTCAAAAGCACTGTAAGGCTCTCTTGGACACCTTAAATGGGAAAGAAGTACCTATAGAAACTACCCCACAAGAAGTTTTGTCTCTCATGGGAGTTGAGGGTTCCCCACACCCTCTCCTTGCTTTTTCGATGAAGATCTCCCTCCCGAAGGAGCATCTCACACTAGACCCTTGCAAATCACCATTGAATGCATGGGTGCCAAGGTTCCAATGATGCTTATTGACAATGGGTCCACCTTGAATGTTTGCCCCTTTAGGACCGCCTTCACTATTGGCCTAGATATGGAGACTATCATTCATTCTCCCTTGACTGTAAGGGTATACAACACTTCAAGAAAATTCATGGGTACTTTCAAGGCTCCTTACAAGATTAGGCCAATGGAAACCATTATGGAATTTCATGTCATGAACATTACCCCAAATTACAACCTTCTCCTGGGGAAGGCTTGGCTTCAACCCAATGGGGCAATCCCTTCCTCACTACATCAAAAGATGAAGATCCCATGGAAAAGAGGGATTGGCATAGTGCTTGGAGATGGTGAGATTCTAGAACCGGTTTATGGGCTCGAGGAAGGAGGAAGCGATCTTCAAATGAGCAGCTTTGAGTTCGTGAATATGATTGACTATGGGTTGAAGGATGAAAGGTAGGCTACCGACTTGTTCCCCTTTTGTAGCCATAAGGTGATTGCAATGATGAATAACATGGGATTTATGCCTGGTATGGGCCTTAAAATAAGGAAAAAGGGTAGTTGAGTTCCCCAATGTCAAGACTCAAGTGACTAGGGAAGGTTTAGGATTCTTTGAAGGCTACGACGGAATCAAGAAAAACCTTGGCATTCTCAATGGGAACTTCGTGAAGGAAGGGGAAACTTCCCTTATTGTGGCTTCTCCGAACCTTGGGTAGGCAAGGATGGGAAGGTGTATCCAGGATGGGAAATGTTCTTTGATGAAAAGCTCACCTTCAAGGAGAGGCCTACTATGGTGATCAAAGAGATACAAGAAGAGGTCAATTGGGTGAACTACATGGATGCTAAAGTAATGAAGACCATGATAAAGACAAGTGGGGACGTGTTCGCCATCACCAATAAAGAGTCAAGTGATCCTTCCAAATTCATCATGCCTATTGTGGGGCCCATTATAATTGGACTCGGGTTGGGTTTTTTAAAAACATGGGGAAAGAGTTTTGTAATGCAAGTTCCAATGTACTTTTCAATATTTTCAAGAGGATGAATTCTGATTTGGCTTACTTTGATGTGTCCCATAACATTGAAATTCTACACTTAAATGATTCAAATGAATTTGAAAATGAAATTAATAAACAATTGGAAAAGAAAGTTGAACCTATGGAACCAACTCTTGAAACTATTAATTTGGGCAATGATGAGAATCCACGCTTAATTAAAATTGGCTTAACTTTAAATGAAAAAGAAAGAAAAGTTCTTCAAGAACTCCTCATGGAATTTCAAGAGGTGTTTGCATGGTCTTATGAAGATATTCCTGGAATTGACCCCAAGATAGCTCAACATCACATTGATACTCATGATCACATGGTACCCGTCAAACAAAAGTTGAGAAGAATGAGGACCGAATGGCTCTTAAAAATCAAAGAGGAAGTCACTAAGAAATTAAAGGTAGGGTTCATCAAACTTGTACACCAAGCATGGATAGCCAATGTCGTGCTTGTACCCAAGAAGGATGGGAAGGTGGGGATGTGTGTAGATTTTAGGGACTTGAACAAGGCATGCCCTAAGGATGACTTTCCCCTCCCTCACATTGATGTCTTAGTGGATAACACGGTAGGAAGTGCCTTGATGTCTTTCATGGATGGTTTCTCGAGGTACAACCAAATCAAGATGGCTCCTAAAGATATAACCAAAACTACTTTCACCACAGAATAGGGAATCTATTGTTACAAAGTGATGCCGTTTGGCCTCAAGAATAATGGGGCAACAAACCAAAGGATGGCTATGGCCTTGCTACATGATATGATGCATAATGAGGTAGAGGAGTATGTTGATGATATAATAGTGAAATTCAAGGATAGAGGTAGCCACACCATAAACTTGAGGAAGTTATTCGAGAGGATTAAAGAGTACAGGCTCAGATTGAACCCACAAAAGTGTACCTTTGAAGTAACCGCCGAAAAATTGCTAGGCTTCCTAGTGAGTGATAGAGGGATAGAAGTTGACCCCTCCAAGATTAAAGCCATATTAGAGATGCCTCCACCCAAAAGTGAGAAAGAGATAAGGGGTTTCTTAGGTCGATTACAATACATTAGTTGATTCATTACCAAGCTCACCTCTACTTGTGAGCCTATCTTTAAACACCTAAGGAAGAATGAACCACATACATGGAACGATGAGTGCCAAAAAGCCTTTGAACTTATCAAGGAATATCTCCTCCACCCACCTATCCTAGTGCCTCCACAACATGGAAAACCCTTACTCCTATACCTTTCCATCATAGGGGATTTAGTTGGAAGTATGCTTACACAAGAAGACGATGACAAGAATGAGAAGGCCATATACTATTTGAGCAAGAGGTTCCCTGATTATGAGACTATGTACACTCTCATAGAAAAGTCATGCTTTGCACTTGTTTGAGCCGTACAGAAATTGAGACATATCATCTTACCTTTCCAAATATGGGTGGTAACAAGAATGGAACCGTTGAAGTATCTCTTTGAGAAACCTACTTTGAGTGGAAGATTTGCAAGATGGTTGATCCAGTTGGCAGAGTTTGATTTGAAGTATGTGGCTAGAAAAACTATCAAGGGGAGTGTAGTGTCAAATTTTTGTGCCGAGAATCCTATCTAGGGGGAAGATGGTAAAGAAGATTTTCCAGATTAAGACATTTTGGATGTTGAGTTAGGGACATGGAAGATGTACTTTGACAAAGCTGTAAACCAATATGGGAATGGGATAGGAATACTCTTGATCACTCCCAAGGTATCTCACATACATTTGGCAATCAAGATGAAATTTAAAGCAACTAATAATATGGCTGAGTATGAGGCTTGTATTGCCGGAATGGAAGCTCTTCGAGAATTAAGGGCAAAGGAGACGGAAGTCTTTGGAGATTCAACTTTGGTTATAGCCTAAGCACAAAAGTTGCGGAGGGTGAAGGAGGAACATTTGAAGGCTTATCAATAATATTTGGAGGACTTGACCAAAACCTTTGACAAAATTGAATACACAATCATTCCTAGAGCTCAAAATCAATTTATGGATGCCTTAGTTACCTTAGCCTCCATGGTTGAAATACCCAGGGGAGTGTGGAAACGACCCTTGGAGATTGAGAAAAGTTAAGAGGAAATGCACAAAAGGAAGACCAAAACTTTAGTAATGACCATAGAGGAAGAGGAAGTTCTGTGGTACTATGACATCATGAAGTTCTTGGAATTAGGGGCATATCAAGATGGTGCCGACAAGAGAGAATGTCATTCCATTAGGATGATGGAAACACAATACATCCTATGTGGAGGACAACTTTATAGAAGATCCTATGATGGTATACACCTTCTTTGCTTGAAGAAGGAAGAAGCCAAGATAGTGATGGAAGAAATTCATCAATGGATTTGTGGCCCTCATATGAATGGAAGAATGTTAGCAAGAAAATCCTAAGGATGGGGTACTTCTGGAATACAATGGAGATTGATTGTGTGGAATATGTGAAGTGTTGCCATGATTGTCAGACGCACGCAAACTTGAACCATGTACCGCCTAGTGAGTTGTATAGCATGACTTCTCCATGACCATTCTCGGTTTAAGGCGTAGATGTGATTGGAAGAATAGCTCCTAAGGCTTTAAATGGGCATGAATACATTTTGGTAGCAATTGACTATTTCACCAAGTGGGTAAAGGCAGCCTCCTACTCCATATTGAAGGCTAAGCATGTGGCTCGATTCTTAGAAAACAACATCATATGCCGGTTTGGGGTACCCTAAGAGATCATTTCTGATAACAGTTCCCAATTTGAGGGGGAGGTGCAAAGGATGGAGTTGTACAACATTGAGCATCACAAGTCCTCACCATATTGACCACAAGCTAATGGGGCCGTAGAAGCAACTAATAAGAATGTGAAGAACATCCTAGCCAAGATGGTAGTGACATACAAAGATTAGGCCAAGAAGCTTCCATTTGCCTTATGGGGTTATAGAACTTCTATCCTTGTGTCGACTGGGGCAAAATCTTACTCTTTGGTTTATGGTAGTGAGGTGGTGCTTCCTATTGAGGTAGAGATACAATCTTTGAGGGTATTGGTGGAAACCAAGGTCCTAGAAAAGGATTGGGCTATGGCGAGATATGAACAATTGGCTTTGATAGATGAGAAGAGGGCTAGGGCACAATATCATGCACAAGGGTACCAAAAAAGGATTGCTAGGGCATTCAACAAAGAAACTGAGATACCTTAAAGAAGGGGACTTGGTCCTAAAGGTGCTTAGAGATGAGACTTTTGATCCAAGAGGAAAGATGAAGCCAAGGTGGTCTGGGCCTTTTATCATTAAGAAGATCATGTTTGGAGGTGCTACAAGGATCACAGATTTGGATGGGGAAAAGATGCTTTGCCCAATCAACATAGATGGACTCCAGAAATACAACATCTAAAAAACAAAAAAAGGGAAAAGCCTGCTAGGTTGAAAATCCAAAAGGGGCCTAGGCAGAAATTAAGGCAAAAGAATCTCGCTAGATTGAAAATCCGAAAGGGCGGTCTAGGAAAAAATTAGGGGAAAAGACCATGGGCATGGTGAAAATTCCCAAAGGGATGTCATGGGCAAAAATTACATGGCAAAGGGAAAAAAAAGGAATAAATAACAATAAGCAAAGATAATAAAAAGGTGATTCTCTTATTGCTCAAATTAAAAGATGATAAGATTGTTTTCATAGGGGATTTGGAACATTCCAATCCTTTATTAAATTCAAAAACTAAAGCATGGGAATCATAAAAGTGCAAAAAAATAAAACATGGGGCCCATCAAGGTAGTCACTTAGCCCTCCTTGCTTTCTTGATAGTCTCCATGTAAGCTTTCTCATCCCTCAGAATCCACTTCATGTCATCCTCCAACCATTGCTTGTACCCCACAGTGGGATAGATGTATCGAGGAGGAACAATGCCTTTCGTCACCCTACGGCGTGGCCGAGCCTCACTAATCCTGCCCAAGATCCTATTGGTAAACACCACAGTGTGGAATGTGCCTTCATCATGAGGATATCCTTGACGCTCCCCAAATTGCCTTGAGATACGACAAGTGGAGTAGAATGAGCAGCAACAAAGTTAACTAGAGTCACACTGCAATACTTGTAGCAACTATGGACCATGCTTGAGATGTGCCACCACTCCATGACCCACTGAATATCGGTCTTCTTGAGGTGCCCATAAGCTCCATGTATGCCTTAAAGCTCATATCATTATGATGAAGCCGGCGGTCCCTAAGGTGCCTAGGGAGGTAGGTGTTGAGAGGAACGGTGGGAGGTTGAAGCAATCGAAGCCTCTCTTGTAACCATATCTAAAAAAGAAGAAGAGAGAGAGAGAGAAAGGAGTGAGTAAAAATAGAAGAAGAAGAAGAAGAAAAGAGAGCATGAGTGAAAAAGATGAAAGACGATATAATGTGCCTCGATGGGTTGAAAACCGAACGACAACCCATGCAAAAATTAGAGGGATCCCGCTACGTTGAGAACCTAGGCAAAAGTTAGGGATTATACCTGAAGAAGAAGAGGACATCCCACAAAGAAGTTTTCTTCCTTCTTATCAAAGGCATCCAAACCATTAAAGGTCTCCACTAAGATCAAGCCCACCGAGTTACCTCTCTTTAGCTCATAAGCTATCATGCACATTTGAAGGTCCACACAATACAAGTTTTGAACCTAGAAATACCTTGCAAGAGCACACAAGAAAAAGGCACGAAGAAAGTACGAGCGTGGCCTCTCACCCTCGAGAAGGGCCAAACCGAAAAAATACTCAAAGACCAACCCTAAGGTTGAGCTTGCCAAAAATACACCATCTATTTACCGTGGCAGCAGGTGCATCTAGCACAACTCGCAACAAAGAAGGAAAATCTCCACCCATGGTAAGGAAGATGAGATCATCAATCTTCGGTTCACCCATGATAGCACCAAACTCTTCAATAATGGGGCATAGTTTTATTCTGTTGAAGTGGAATACATGCCAAGAAGGAACCCAGTAGTTGGCAACAGCACGAAGAAGGGGCTCATCCACCCTAAGTTGATGGTAGGGGAAGATACAAGAAACACCATAGGGAGCAATGGAATCCTTGAAATCAGGATCAAGCCTTCTAATCCAAGTAGAGACATCAAGAGGAGAGTTTTCTGCCATTAGGGGACCTCAAAAAAGGGTTCTTTGGGTTGAAAATATGTTGGTGAGGGTTTTGAACTCAAATGGCTACTTTTATACTTAAGTAAGTCAGTTAGGGTTTTTTTGATTCGTGGTTCACATACACAAAGCAACCCTGCGTACGCAAAGTCAAAGCTACGTATGCAGGCTTATCTCCACGTACGCACGGTGCTTGGCAAAAGCCCATGTTCCCCTGTTTTGAGCAGAGTTTTTCACTCTAAAGCATTCCTAAGGTTCCTATAGCCTAAGGGATCATTGAAGACACATTCTGAGCACAAGATTTCGAGCATCAAAGAAGCAAAGTTGTATAGAAACATACAATTCATCACTTATCTTGTAAATTAAGTGCTAAGTTCCAATCAAAGCATAAATGTAAAAAGATGTTCTTAAACTAAATCCAAATGTTTGCTAAGGGGAATAAGAAAATTAAAAATTAAAAAAAAAAACCATAAAAGCAAAAAAAAAAAAAAAAAGAACTGTGTTTTATGCCTATATGTCTTGAACTGCAGGTAATCAATAGTACCGCCTCTTCCTTGGTTGGTAGCTAGGAGTCACTTCCGAATCCTCCTCATCACCATCACCTCCATCATCATTATCATCATCATCACCACCGCCTGGGTGGGCCACTCCTCTAGGGCCATATAGCTCCCTCGAATAATTGGTCACCTCCAACTTGAGATTCCCAACTAGCCATACCAACTCCTCATGCTCTTGGATAATGGGCTATAATTCAAAAAAAAGAAGGGTTAGTGACTAAAACAAAAAGAGAAGAATGACAAAAAGAGAAGAACAAAAGGGGAAAGAACTTACCACCCGAGTGCTAGGAGGGAAAGGATATCCCATGACATTAGGATTACGGGGCACGACACACTCTTGAGCAAAGTCATCGAGGCCATAAGCATAGATCGTCCAAGGGAGATGTGGAGGGTTCAACGGGCTCACCGACAGTAGGTCCCCCTGTTACAATTTCCCACTTTAGGAGTGATGACAAACAAGAAAAAGGAAAAGAAGAAAAAGATATTAAGCATATACCTGAACAGTAAATGAAGGTATGAGGCGAGTGATGTTGAACTCCTAATAGTCCAACCCCTCAAGAAGCTACTTGGCATAGGAAACGCCATTCCCCCATGAGTTGTACTCGGCATCAGTCATGGAGTGTGAGGCAAGCATGAACTCAAGCCCGCTCCTTCAAAGGGACGAGTAATCTTTGAAGCAATAAGGGCGGGAAGCTCCAAGTCTCGAGAAGTAGGAAAGGGTTGGCCGGCCCATAAAGTCCAGTTAACCTGTAAAGGCACAAAGTTAGAAGAAAGGAATTCTAGGGAAAATGCATGAAGAAGTATGAAGATTAGAACTCTTGAACTTACCTCATAAAAAGTTAACCCGGCAAGATGAGCCCTCACTCAAGGAAACTCCTTCAGAACTAGATCGGTGCCGGGGGTTATAAGGTCATACCTAATAACCCACCACTGCAAAAAGAAGCACAAGCCACAGGTTAGATACAAGATGACAGTTTGTAAGGTGACAATTTGCAAGATGACAGTTTACAAGGTGACAGTTTGCAAGACTACAAGCTACAAATGAAAATGCAAGAAATGGAAAGATAACTAACCTCAAGGAGCTTTCAAAGCCCTACAAGTTGCCGTAAGGTGCCCCGACTGAGAGTAGACCAAGTCGAAGTAACAGATGGTCTCAGTAGAGTACATCCTTCCCAGCATGTCAAGACCCAGCTGGATGCCTAACACACCATCCAAACTAATGATGGCCTCTTCGAAGCTAAGGCCGGTCATGCAGTAGAAGTCGAAGGGAGTCACCGTCATCTCCTGCCCAATGATATGAAAGGTGTGGGTAGTATCCCACTACCTCTCAATGAGGCATTGCACCAAGGTAGCGCTCGTAAACCTCTCGAAGCCCGCCTTCTGGATGTAGGCCCTGGTTTTGGGGATAAGGAGGTTGTACCACTCCACCACCTTGTTAGTGCTCCCCCTACCAACATAAGGGGATGATTACTACAAACAAAAAGGAATGAGAAGACATTAGATTCCTTATTCAAGCAGAATTTAGAAAAATGATGTTTTGATGCGAGGATGAAGATAAAAAGAAGGATACGGTGATATTCAGGTGCAAAAATGACGAGGAGGTGTGTTAAGGTTGCATATGGGAGTGAAACAGATAAAAAATAAGTGAAAATGGGCACAGTAGGGCTTCTACTAGGCATCTCACGTACACAAGTCAAAGCCCGCATACGCAGACTGGACCCCGTGTACGTAGGCCTATTCCCACGTACGTAGAACCTCAAGAATAGACCTTTGTACAAGAACAGAGTTGCGTATGCATAAATCCAAGCTGCATACGCAGGCCCGATCCCACACACGCAGGAACACAGACAGAAGTAGTTCTTTGATATTTTCAAGTATGCATCATCCAAAATCAATCCTAAACATGTTCTTACCCCTTGTAGGATGTTAGGTTTTCATCTACACCCATCCCATAACAAAACCCAAGCATTTACATGGCTATAAACATATTAAAATAGAAGATTAGAGAGAAACTTGAAAATAAGGAAAAGCTTGAAAACTTACAGATTCAGCCATGGGAATGTGATTCTCTAGCTGGTATGTCAATAGTGGAGACCCCATCAACCTCGTTGCCCTACTCCAACGAGGGAGGTGGAATGCATCAAAAGAAAGGATGTAGGAGGTCTTCTTAGCCTTAGGTGCCATTGGAGAAGATGATGAAAGAGTGAGAGAAAATGAGAGAATGAGAGAGTTTGAAAGAATAAGAAAGTTAGGAAGTGAGGAAAAGAAAGAGGAGAATGAGGTTTCTTTGTCACGGATTGCCAAAGGGGGAGATTGTTAGGACATATGTGGTTCACTTGTTAAGAACATATGTCATTCTTTTATGTAATTGGCTAATCTTTTGACAAAACACACTTTACTTGTACTTGGGTAGATCTAGGATGTGTTGAAATACTTCAAGAAACCATGTTTCAAGATCAAGTGTTGAAGCCTTCAAGTCTGTACAAGAAAACAAGCTGAAAGTACAAAGTTACTAAAGCTCGACAGCTAGCATGTGTCGAGATTTAAAGAAGCTGTTCTGCCCGTGGCTCGACAGCTATCTCGACAGATGCTCGATAGTTTCTATTTGTCAAGGTTTATAAAATCAAAATTTCTAATATGATTTCTTGAGATCCGCGGATGTGTCTTTGAGCCTTCTTTTCTTCTAACCCTAGACATATAAAAGGATTGTTTTAAGGGCCGTCAAAGAGTTCACAAGTTGCACAAGCATTGAGCAAACTCTGTTCAAGCAAATTGTGACCGGAGACAAAGTTTTGCCCTAGTTCATCTCTCTGAAGAAGTTGCTGTGTATGTGCACCTTTGGGTTTTGTGACCAAGCATCTTCTTGATCATCATTGTGGATGAACTGAAGAACTTTGCAGCCAACAAACTTTCTCTAGTTTGTGATTGAAGTCGCGTACTGGGATCCGTGCATTGGTTAGTCACGTACTTGGGAGCTGTTCATCAAAAGGGGAAACTGTTACTACAAAACAAGTCTAATTAGGTATTGGGGTAAGGGTTCAACTGTAGATTGGTAAGGTACTTGGGATTCCTTTACTTGTAACTGCTTGTTGTGATAATTGTGGAGTTTCGGGAGTGGTGACCTGAAAATCACCCAGTGGGGTTTTTGCCGTCAGGGTTTCCCCATTCGTAAACAAATCACCGTGTTATTTATTTTCCGCTGCATAATTAGTTTATTGGCGATTTGTTTGTGCTACCATGCGTTTGCATGGCTAATTAATTAATTAATTAATTTAATCACAAGGGGTCAATACGTTTTTGGCCTATCATTCATGAAGAATGCAAATGGGAAGGGCTTCGACAAGGACCGTAGGCAATCTAGTTCCTCTTAGTTCAAGAGCCAAGACAAGGGGAAGAAGGATGCTAGGGATGGTGGTCAGTACACTGTTCCCTCAGGACCAAAGTGCTTCGGGTGTCAAGGCTTTGGACATATGAAACAAGAGTGCCCCACATATCTCAAGACCATTGGGAAGAGCAAGGCACTTGCTGCTACATTTAGCGACACCGAGCTTAAGGATGATTTCGACAATGAGGATGACATAATCCTAAATGCTTTCACTTCCATTGTCAATCCTACTGAAGGGATTGTTGAAGATGTGGATGAAGAAGAGGAATTGGTGGAATCCAAGTTTGAGAAGATGGATGAACAAGATGACATCCACACAGCCTATGCAAAGTTATACAAAGTCTCAAAAAAGCATGAGAAGTTGTATAGATTGACCACGAAGAAGCTTAGTGATGTGAAGCTGGAGCGAGAAGAAATCTCTACAAGTTTGATGAAGCAAATCAGACTATTGGAGTACTGAGGTTTGAGAATAACTTCTTGGCTGAGAAGATCAAGAAGCTTGAGGCAGAATTGTTCCAAGTCATAGCTCAACTGGAAAGGACTTTAAGCGCTAAGCTCGATGAAATGCTCAGTCTTCAGAAATCTGCTTCCATCGAACCGGTTTAAGGTATGATTTCTCTTCTCCTAGTATTGCTTCTACTATTACTACTATTTTTGTTCCTTCTACTAATAATGTTGAAACTGAGAACAATGAAGTTAAAAATGAATTAGCTAGTGAGAACATAGATAGGGGTAAGTCTATCTTAGGAGCACCACTTAAACTTACTAAGAATGAGACTAAAAACCCTAGGGCTAAGAAGGGAAACTCTCAAAAGCGAAAACAGAAAAAGCAGCATTTCTTTCATCACCGTGGCACAGCTAGACATACTCAACCTAATTGCTACAAGTGGCTAGTCACTCAACAGAGCAATGACATGATCGCGTCGGGAGATCAGAATCAGTTTCCATCCTCTCTTGCTCCCCTTGGAGATCTTTTCAAAGCCCTCATGTTCCTTTCAAACTTAAATGGTTTTATCTTTTCCCCCTCACCGCTGGATCAAGGATTTGTTAGACGGAAAAGTTCTTCCAAGGTATGGAAGGAAAAAGGCTCCAAGTGACTTTGTCACTTCTTCTCTCTCTCCCTTTCTTGTTTTTGTTTTGCAGTACTTGTGTGTTTTGCTTTATTGTTTTGTGTTAGTCTAGTTTTATGTTTTTGCTTTGTTTTGTTTTTCATATAAAAATAAAAAAATAAAAAAAATTGAAAAATACAAAAACAGTGTGTGTTTCTGTACATTGGTACTTGTGTACCTTGGATGGCCATTGAAACAAAGTTTTCTAAACTTTGTATCTCTTGTAACTTAGATGAGCATCTCTATGCATAACTAAGCAAGTGAGCTTTGTGGCTCTTGTTTTTGATGAGTAAGATTAGGTGATCTCTTGGACTTAACACTTGTATCACTCTTTTTGACTGGAATGACTAGAAAATCCTAAAAGAAAGGCATAAATAACCATCTCACCACTGTTGCCCGCCAATCATGAAATGACATGTGTATGCTTTGGCATAGCAAAAGTGCAATGTCAATGACATCTATATGCTTCGGTATAGCAAAAATGCAATGTCAAACACTAAACATCATTGGGTATTTCTTTTCTCTCTCTTATATGCCCATGCATGATTTGCTTAAAAAGAAAAATATGCAAAGAAAGTTAAAAAGCAAAAAGATCAAAATGCTTTATATGATTGCAAGCGTGTATTTTAGGAGATGTGTGAGTTATAGGATATAGCTCGAAGGTGATAGTCCCCATCAAATAATTATGATTATGTGTGAGTTAAAGTGATTTTATCATATCTCAAATCGTCATAACATGTATACACTTATGCAATCTTGCGATGTTTTTCATACACAACACGCAATATTCTTTGCTACTCTTGATACATGTGCAGGTACAATGTTGATAGGTTATTTAGACCCCTTAAACAACCAAATTGCGTAGCCTAGATTAATTAGCCAAGTTGTTACTTAGTCAAATTAAGCAATTCTAGGTTAAAGCAATTCAACAATCATATCAAGAATAATAATGCAGCGGAAAATAAACAACACAAGATATGATCACCCAGGAAACCACACGGTAAAAACCTGGGGAGGATTTGACCCACCGATCCTCAAGGCAAACAAGAATTCACTATGAAAGAATTGAAGTTCTTACAGAAGGACTACAAGCTCCCCGCTCGACTTCCTAATGCTACCCACCAGTACGAACTTCCTGACACGACCACGCGCAGGCTCCGAATCCACGGACTACTTCTTTCTTGAATTCCTCAATCAGCTACAAGCTCCCCGCTTGCTTTTCTTTTAAGTTCCAATGGTTGCAACTAAGTTGATCTTCAAGATGTTGAAATCATCTCTACCTTGAAAACCCTAAGCTTTGTGTAAAGGAAAGCTCCTCTAAGATCTCACAAGAGATTTACACAAAACAGAAAATATGAGCAACAATAACAATATGGACAACCTCAAAAACGTGGCTAGGGTTTAGTTTATATACCTAGGGTAAAAACATAAAACCCTAAACGTTTAATGAAGTAGGGCTGAGTTGGAAATTCTGCAGAAAATTCAACCTGTGCGATTTTCGATCGATCGAGTCTAATCTTCGATCGATCGAGCCAAGCCAAAAGTCCCAAGTACTTCTGCAGCCACTCAATTCCAACTGTACAATAATAAACCAACTTTGAGCAAGCCTAAACAAGACTAAATACAATGTTTTGATCATGGTTTGCCAACATTACAAATTAGAGTTCTAAATACATAAAATCCTAAGACCTTAGAACCTAACAAACTCCCCCTTTGGCAATCCGTGACAAAACCATAATTAAAAGCTCAAAGTTTTACAAGTAAAAGCCCTTTACAAAAGTAATGCTCATAAACTCAAATTCAGCCTAACTACTATCCATCAGTTGCAAGTGTAGACAGCAGCTTTAGTTGAATCAACCTGTATATTCCTGAAATACTCAACAAACGCATAAACGCATGTGTGACAGAAAAGAGTAAAACAACAGGTATAATATTCTTGTAAGATTCACACAACACAAAATAAAGACATATATGAATGATCAACTCATAAATATAAATCAATAAGCAGTGAATCATAAAGCAACAAGAATCAATGAATATAACATGTATATCAATCAATGTTACTCCCCCTAACATGAATATCCCCAAAAATGATATACAAAGTGAAGCACCTAGAAAAAAACTCCACAAGCTCCTCAAAACAAAAAGTCTCCCCCTAACTACAAAAACCCCTCTACAAGTCAAAATACCACTCCCCCTTTTTGTGACGGAATGCCAAAGAGCAATCACAAGTCGCCATCAAAAGAAGGTGGTGAGGGTGAATGAAGACGCGCCAAGTCAGCTCGTAGAGCACGAAACTCATCTAGCAAGTCCACCAAAATCTGACCATGAGCCGCCTGAACGGTCATGACAGTCTCCAAAGTACGACGAACATCGAAGTCGGCCGAAGGAGGTGGAGGAACAGCAGCAGAAGCAGCATCATCACCAACTGGATCAGTAACATCCTCACCAGCAAGACCTGCAGAAGAAGAAGGAGGAGGTGCGCTACTAGAGGGCTCAGACCTAGGGTGTTTAGAACCAGCTCGAAGATGAGCAGCCCTTTGTCTAAGAAAAGATGCACCTATAGGAGCAATAACATGAACGGGCTCAGAGGAAGGGAAGCCACCAAGATCAAGATGAAGGAGAATCCTATGAATAAAAATAGGATGAACAAGAGCATGAGCAGATGATGAACTCCTATAAACATCGTTCAAAGAACGAAGAAAAAGATGGGGAAAACTAATAGGAGCATCAGTAACCAGAGCGTACAGAAAAACACACCTCTCAAGAGGAATGGTGTGAACATGGGAAATGGGCCAGATAGAATGACACGCTATCCTAAAGAAAAGATAGTGTAACCCGGAGAGCTCAGCAGAGGTGATCCGAGGATCAGAAACCCACTGGACAGTAGTCCCAGTGATGTAAGACAAGACATCACTAATCTCGGGAGACACATCATATGGATAGACAGGATGTTGAACCAATGGTACCCCTAGAGCATCAGCCACTACCGTAGGAGTAAGGGTGTACTCTACGCCTCGTATCCAACTCTTGACTAGAGTGTTGGAATCATAGATGCGGATAGAGATGTTCGAATAGAACTCTCTAATCAAGGCAGAAGGTGGAGGAGGATCAGAAACATCCACCAAGGGTAACCAGCCCCTACGCTCAAAGTTTGCCCTAATGGCAGGATCAAGTTCATCTAAGTGAACAGAACGCTCAGCCCAAATTTTTCTCCTAACATTCAGCTTCTCATAAATCTCTTGGTTTTTCTCACTCGAAAACTTCTCACAATCATAGGATGGAGGGGGTGAAGGAGAAGGTGAGGGAACATTCCTACGGGCTCTAGTTTTCCTAGGCATAGTGCTAAGGAAAGGACAGAGACACAAAGTGAAAAACCAAAAAGAACAAGAGAAAACAGAACCAAGGGCAGACTGCAAATTAGCACAATAAAAAATATAGAACAAAAATCTATATGATGCATGAACATTAATAATGTTGTGATGCATGATCTAATGCAGTAAACAAATAAGTTCAATTGAGATTGAATTGACAAAATTGGCTTGAACATGGAATTTTTATCAAAAATCCCAAAAATTGAAAACCACTTGTTGAAATTTTATACCAAAAAGATGAATTGAGCAATATAAAATACATTACATAGATTACAATGCTTAATTACACCAATACAACAAGCCAATTTCAGTAAATTCTACTCAATTTAACAAAAGCCCCAATTCGGATTAAGAACAAACCCTAGAATTTTCAATTTTTCACCAAACTCAAAATTGATCAAATTAAACTATTTAGATCATGTCTATAGCATGTCCCCACAAAAACCCAATGATCAATTGCATAAAATATGGCTTGAAACAAAAGAAAATCCCAAAATAGCAAAGTCCGAAAATTACCCTTAAAAACATGGATTTATGCATGAAATCATGAAAATAAAATCAAAAGGAAGGGTAAAAGAGTCTTACCGGCTTGAGGAAAGAAAGATTGTGCAAAAACTTCGGAAGAAAACGACAAAAAATCCCTAAGGTGGAGCCTTGCCAACGCGGAGAGAGAGAAAAAGTTTGAAAAAGATTTTGAAAAGTATTTGAAAAAGTCAGATCTGATCTTTTAAAAAAGCTTTTTCACGATGTTCGATCGATCGAAAATCAGATTCGATTGATCGAAACACACAGTCATTTTGAGACAAATGAAAGCACTTTTTCGATTGATCGAAAATCAGATTCGATCGATCGAAACACACAGTCATTTTGAGACAAATGAAAGCACTTTTTCGATTGATCGAAAATCAGGCTGGATCGATCGAAATGGGCAGAGGCTCACTAAATTTTGAGAAAAAACACAGTTTTGAAAGACAAACCAAATTTTGAAAAAAAAACAACTCCTCAAAGCATTAAATTACAGAAATAAAATGCATGAGTATGAGATGGAATGATTTTTCAAAAACCCAAAATTTTAAACCCCAATTTTCTCAAAAACAAGTTTCAATCATTCTTCCTTTGAATATTCTCAAACAACAAATATGTTGTACACAAATCTCAAGATAATTTCAAACTTGGTTGGTCAGACCAAAAACACACACACTAGCATGTACAGTGTTTAACAAAGAGTAACTTGTGTAGTGTGTGATACTAGCAAAAACTTGAGATACATGTGAGGTGATATGTGAATAGCAATCAAACACAAAGTCTACACAATTCATCACATAGAATTTAAAAGAGACTATCACCTAAAGAGTTACATCCTATAACTCCCACATCTCCTAGAACAAAAGCTTGCAATCATGTAAGTTTCTTGTATTTTTGCCCCATTATTTAGGTGAAATTTGGCATAAAGCCTAATAGTACACACCAAATTAGATTATGTGAAATGGCATCAAGCCTAATAGTACACACCGGTTTGAATTAAGTGAATTGGCATCAAGCCTAATAGTACACACCAGTTTTAAGCATTAAGCATTTAAAGAGGCTACACCTTATGTTCTTTTTGTGCATGTGCTACACTTTCTCGAGCACAAAATCTTATGATATGCACTAAGGTGTTCATGATTGACTAGTGAACAGTGGTGAGATGGTTATTTATGCCTTTCTCAAAAGGATCAAGTCCGACAGTCAAATAACATGTGACTTCAAGATCAAGACAAAGTGATTAATAACCACAAACATCTTTCCCACACAACATGCACTACAAAGCTTTAACTAGTCAAGTGCAATATTTAAGCTCATCAAAGTTAAACAAGGTACACAGAACATGACATGTGTCAAAAGATAGACCAACCTTGTTTTTCAAAAACCAAGAAAAGTAGTGTCTAACATAATTTTTGCTTTCACTTTTCCTTTTTTTTTTTTTTTTTTTTTTTTTTAAAAAAAAAAAAAAAAATACATCCTAGAATGAAATGCATGAATGTAATGCAATGCAAGTCCTAGAACAAAAACAACAAAAAGACACAAACCAAAGAACAATGGTCACCAAAGAATAGAGCAATTAAGCACAAGGACCATGTCAGAAAGACTCAGTTAGTTCGAGTCTTTTGCATCCAAAACTTTTTAGATGCACCACGAGCATTGGAGTTCTTATTCACATTCGAGTGATTCCCAACTCCAGGATTGGAATAAAGGTTTAACACCTTTACCAATTCACCAATTAATGCCATAGGATCATGTGCTTGAGGCACAGGCACTTTTGGTTTAGTAGCTCTCTTATCAGCTTGAAGCTTGTAACAGTTAGGACGAATGTGTCCAGACTTACCACAATAATGACAAACCCAAGCAGGTTTACCATGCATCTTGTCCTTAGATTTGGTAGGCTCCTTAGGTTTGGATTCTCTTAAGTCTACCCTAATCTTCTTAGGTGGTGAAACTTCTACGGGTTTAACTATCTCACTCACAGGTGGTTTGACAGTTTCACTCACAACCTCACTCACAGAAGGTTCAGAAGAAGAAGAAGGAACAAAAGTAGTGGAATGTGGTCCAGAATCAAAAATGCTTTCAACATATCCTAACCCAGTTTTATCAGCAGGAGACTTTTGAACATTCAGCATGTGATCAAGTTTAGAACTAGCAGATCTAGCAACAGATAAATCATGTTCCAAAGTTCTAACTTTATCAAGTAAAAGCATGTTCTCAGATTTAACATTATTCAAAAGCTCATTAGCATCAAACAGTTTAACAAGCAAATTTCTCTTTTCAAGCTCAAGAGAATCAATTTTCTTTAGGCCAAGTTCAACTTTCATAGCATCCTTTGCAGCAATTTTGCAAAGTTTGTTATAGGCCTCTTGAAGATCTGCATCTTCAGAGAGTTCCCCATCAGAAGGGTTCTCCTCAGCAGATATGCTTTCATTGACTATAGCAGTAGCCGTGAAAGCAATGAAGTTTCCATCCTCGTCCCCACCGGACTCATCATCAGAAACCTCATTATCACTAAGGGTTACAGCCATAGCTTTACCCTTATTCCTCAAGAATGTAGGACATTCAGATTTCACATGACCATACCCTTGACAGCCAAAACACTGAGGACCCAAAGAGTTATTAGAAGATTGACCAAAATTTTCTCTAGGTTTTTCAAAATTGTTAACCTTAATGGGATCATTCTTCCTAAAATTTCTAGGTTCAGCAGTGTAAGTCCCTCTTGCCTTTCTATTTGTATTCCTCAGAAAGTTCTTAAAGTTTTTGGCAAGATAGGCAATCTCTGTAGCAGAGAGCTCATCATCAAATCCACCACCCTCAACATCATCAACTGACTTAAGAGCCATTGATTTGGATTTGTTTACTTTAGGTAGGTCAGACTCATAGGATTGAAGAGATCCTACAAGCTCATCAACAGGGATGAAGTCCACATCCTTGCTTTCAGTGATGGCTGTCACTTTGGGTCTAAAATCTTCAGTTAAAGATCTAAGAATCTTCCTAACAATTTTAGGTTGATCATAGATTTCACCCAAATTAAAAGCAGAATTGACAATATCATTTAATTTAGCATAGAATTCATCAAAAGATTCATCATCAGACATTCTAATGCTTTCGAATCTAGAAGTCAATTGTTGCAATTTATTAATCTTAACTGCCTTTGTGCCTTCATGCACAGTTTGGAGGATTTTCCATGCAACATGAGCAACCTCAACATTAGAGATCCTCTTAAATTCCTCCATAGAAACAGCATTAAAGATAGCATTCATAGCTTTGCTATTGAAGCTTGCTGCTTCTTTTTCAGAAGTTTACCACTCACTCACAGGAGTAGCGGGTTTCACCCATCCGTATTCAACGGAATTCCAAACCCTTTCATCAATGGATTTCAGGAATGCTTTCATCCTTACTTTCCAATAAGCATAGTTGTTCCCATCAAAATGAGGAGGAACAAACAAAGAGTGTCCATGCTCCATGACAACAGGGGTCAAGGATCAGGTCAGAGATTAAAAATCTCAAACACAAAGAGCTACCTGCTCTGATACCACATGATAGGTTATTTAGACCCCTTAAACAACCAAATTGCGTAGCCTAGATTAATTAGCCAAGTTGTTACTTAGTCAAATTAAGCAATTCTAGGTTAAAGCAATTCAACAATCATATCAAGAATAATAATGCAGCGGAAAATAAACAACACAAGATATGATCACCCAGGAAACCACACGGTAAAAACCTGGGGAGAATTTGACCCACCGATCCTCAAGGCAAACAAGAATTCACTATGAAAGAATTGAAGTTCTTACAGAAGGACTACAAGCTCCCCGCTCGACTTCCTAATGCTACCCACCAGTACGAACTTCCTGACACGACCACGCGCAGGCTCCGAATCCACGGACTACTTCTTTCTTGAATTCCTCAATCAGCTACAAGCTCCCCGCTTGCTTTTCTTTTAAGTTCCAATGGTTGCAACTAAGTTGATCTTCAAGATGTTGAAATCATCTCTACCTTGAAAACCCTAAGCTTTGTGTAAAGGAAAGCTCCTCTAAGATCTCACAAGAGATTTACACAAAACAGAAAATATGAGCAACAATAACAATATGGACAACCTCAAAAACGTGGCTAGGGTTTAGTTTATATACCTAGGGTAAAAACATAAAACCCTAAACGTTTAATGAAGTAGGGCTGAGTTGGAAATTCTGCAGAAAATTCAACCTGTGCGATTTTCGATCGATCGAGTCTAATCTTCGATCGATCGAGCCAGGCCAAAAGTCCCAAGTACTTCTGCAGCCACTCGATTCCAACTGTACAATAATAAACCAACTTTGAGCAAGCCTAAACAAGACTAAATACAATGTTTTGATCATGGTTTGCCAACATTACAAATTAGAGTTCTAAATACATAAAATCCTAAGACCTTAGAACCTAACAAATGTGGTTTGGCCATCACAAGGTTTACATGTGTTAATGTATGCTCACTAAACCTTCTTAACTTGTTTTTGAAATATAAAATTGGTTAGACTTGTTTAGTGTGTGTGTGTGTGTGTGTGTTTTGGGATCTATGTGCTTAACATTTGTTTTAGAGATGATTTTGAGAGTTCAAAATGTTGTTTGGATCCTTGGTTGAGTTGCATTTTTTATTGCATTCATGTCTGTGTTTTTCTCTTCTTTGAAAAACAGTTTTTAAGCAATCTCGACAGCTCCTCGACATTTCTCGATACCTAGCTTATCTATCGAGCTCTTCAGCTGCTTTTTATCATAATCTCAACACCTCTCGATAGCTAAGTCGATCGATCGAGAAACTTTCTATCCCCTCGACAGCTCCTCGACAAATCCTCGATCCATCGAGATTCTTTTTACCTTAGACACCGGCTCGATAGCTTCATCTGTCAAACCCTTTAAAGTTCGACACCTCTCGATCTGTCGAGAATTACTGAGCTTTTATATAAAGGGTCAGCGTGATCTAAATCTCATTTTGCTCGATCTCTCTCGATCTCTCTAGACTCTTCAACTCCCTAAACCTCTCTCTCTTACTCCAAGCCTCTTCCTCAAGGATTTTTCGACCTTAATCAAGTTTTCTTCACTTGGTAAGTGTCTTAATCCATCATTTTCATATCTTTTGACCTAAAAATTGATGTTTTTGGAAAATGTTTGGGATTTTTCAAATTGATGAGGTTTTTGCAAATTTATTGGGATGGGTTTTGAAGATTTGATCTTAAAAACTTCATGCATTACATCTCATGTGCATTACAACTATATTTTCATGCATTTAGATGTGTGTTATATATGTTAAACTGATTGTGTACTGGTAGGATTGGATTGGGCTGAGCCCATGAGGTTCTTACTATTGCATATCACATGCTCATGCATTTTCATGCACACGTTCCTTACATTCACTATATTCTTGTATTTTGAACTATTTGGGGACTTTTTTGATTGTCTCTTTCTTCCCCCTCTCTCTCTATTTTACGTTAGTGCGTCATGGCACCAAAACGTAAGTCTACTCCATCCCGGAACCCTCTTCGTTTAGGGGCATCCACTTCATCTGATCCTACTCCTTCTTCTGTTCGGTTCCGTGATGAGCAGTCTCGAAAGGACTTCTCAGAGAACCTTTCTCGATGAGGTGTTCATTCGGAACGCCAAGTCATTTTGTCGGACTTTTCTGACACTGACCTACCCACTGTCATCTACAGTAGGGGTTGGGAGTCACTGTGTGACGTCCCGGTCACTTGTCCATCCATGCTAATCTAGGAGTTTTACTCTAACATGCATGGATTCGATTATTCAGTACCTCTTTTTGTTACTCGCGTTCGAGGTACGCGCATTGTGGTCATAACGGATATTGTATCCGATGTGCTCCGTGTCTCGAAGGTAGAGCATCCTGACTACCCCAGTTGTGAGTGTCTTAGGACTGTGTCCAAAGACGAGTTTATGTCCGCTTTTTGTTAGCATCCCTCTGATTGGGGCGAGCGTCAGTTTACTCCATGTTCGACCTTTGATAAAGGTCCTAGATTCATGAACATAGTGATTACTTTTGTGTTACATCCTCTTCCTCACTATAACTCTATTACCGAGCCCCATGCTTGATTTTTGCTATTTCTTTTAGAGCATCTTACTATATATTTTCCCTCTCATTTTATTCTTTCCATTATAGATGTTTATAGGGATACGGCGACCCGTGATAAGCTCATCTTCCCTTCGGCTATCACAAGGATCTTACGCCATTTTTCTGTTCCGTTTCCTGCTTCCAACCACTTCGCTGTTATGAGTGCCATAGATGCCGCACCATTAAACAAAGCGAGGTGCAACTACATTTGAGGCGATCCGGTATGGCAGCTTCTCCCACTCCTTCTGCTCCATCCACCTCCGCTCCCTCTTCTTCTGTGGGTGGTGTGACGCTAAACGCGATCATGGCACAACTTCAGCGCATGGATGCTCACCTTGACACTCTTACTGATGAGTTGTGTCAGGTGAACACCCGTGTCAGCCGTATTGCTAGATGGCAGGCTCGCCTTGGTGGCTTCGTAGAGTCTCCCTCTCCTCCTCCCGAGGCATCCGAGGATGACAACAATAACTCAGACGACGATGATGATGATGGAGATGGATATGCTAGCTTACCCAGCGATGACGAGATGTCTACTTGATACTCTTACCCTTTGTCACTCGTGACAAAAAGGGGGAGTAGTTTTGGATATGAGAGTAGTCATTCTCATAGAGGGAGGGTTAGTATAGGAGATTTTTGTTAGGGGGAGTGTGTATATTGAGGGATGTAGTGAGGTTTTTATGTATCTTTTTCTTTTCTATCCTTTTTAGATACATTGTTCTTGTACATGGGTCTTGTGACCATTTAGACATACATTGTACTTATATTCTCTATATATTGATGTATGTTTTTCACCTACCCTTACATGTGTTGTTTCTTTTCTCTCTTTATGCACATGCTTCTTATATTATGTATGCAATCTATTATTTCTGTTTCATACCAAGATGCATTGATGAGTTTTGTTTGAAGTGTTTCAGAAATACAAGTTGTCAAAGTCTACCTTGCCATGAACTCTCTTCTTGCAAAGTTTTTCAAGAGTTTGTGTTAGGATAGATTTTATTTTATGTAACAAGTAAATATGAGTTGAGTGATTTATGACTTCTCTCATATGTTTATTTGTTTGTTGTGATTTTGTCATAGATTGCAAAAGGGGGAGATTGTTAGGACACATGTGTTTCACATGTTAGGAACATATGTCACTATTTTGTGTAATTGGCTAATCCTTTGACAAAATGCACTTTACTTGTAATTGGATAGATCTAGGATGTGTTTGATGCTTCAAGAAACCTTGTTTCAAGTTCAACTGTTAAACCCATGCAAGTCTGTCCAAAAATCAAGTCAGAAAGTGTTGTTCATTAAAGCTCGACAGCTAGTATCTATCGAGACTTAGAGTTGTCTGAATCTGATGGCTCGACAGCAGCTCGACAGATAGGGTATATGTCAAGGTTTATGAAACTCAAATTTTCGAGCCTGTTTTTCATCCAATTCGTGATTATATGTTTGGGCTTTTTTTTCTCACAACCCTAGACATATATAAGGATTATTTTAAGGGTCGTAAACAGAGACACAAGTTGCACAAGTGTTGAGCAAAGTTTTGTTAAGCAAATTCTGACCGGAGACAGAATTTGCCCTGGTTCATCTTTCTTATCAAGAAGCTGCTGTGTTAGTACACCGTAGGGTTTTATGACCAAGGAGCTTCGTGATCTTCATCATTTGGATGAATTGAAGAACTTTGTAGCCAACATCCTTCTGTAGTTGGTGATTGAAGTCACGTACTGGGATCCGCGCAATTAGTTAGTCACGTACTGGGAGCCATGCATTGAAAGGAGAGATTGTCACTATAGAACAAGTCCAATTGGGTATTGGGGTAAGGGTTCAACTGTAGGTTGGTATACGGTACTGGGATTCCTATACTTGTAACTGCTTGTTGTGATAATAGTGGATTCTCGGGAGTGGTGACCTTAAAATCACCCGATGAGGTTTTTGCCGTGTAGGTTTTCCCCATTCGTAAACAAATCACCATGTCAATTTATTTTCCGTTGCATACTTAGTTTAATTGGTGATTTGTTTGTGCTACCACGCTCATTGCATGTAATTGAACCTAATTAATTCACTTGGCTAATTAATTGGTCAATTCATCACAAGGGGTCAATACATTTTTGGCCTATCAACAACGAAAATGCAATAGTGCTTGCGTATGTCTCAACAGTCCTCTCAGAGGCATTTTCCGAGATTATACATGGTTTTACACGTAAGTCCTAATCAGAGGCATTGTCTTTTATATACATCAGCAGCCCTTCTAAAGGAGATTTTTCCAGAGTTATACATATAAGTCCTAATCAGAGGCATTGTTTTACGCATACATCAGCAGCCCTTTCAAAGGCAGTATACAAAGCTATACATGTAAGTCCTAATCAGAGGCATTGTCTTTCATACACGTTAACCGCCCTTCTAAGGACATTTTATCCAAAGATACATATGAGTCCTAATCAGAGGCATTGTCTTTTATACACATCAGCCGCCCTTCTAAAGGTGTCTTATCCAGATCATACATACAAGTCCTAATCAGAGGCATTGTTTTTTATACATCAGCCGCCCTTTTAAAGGCACGTCCCCGGATTCATACATATAAGTCCTAATCAGAGGCATTATTCCATACATACATCATGCTACAAAGAGATAATATAATACATCAAAGCCCATTATGGGGCAATACAATACATACATGTCCAGGCCTACCAAGAGGCAATACGTAGTATACACACATAGCTGGCCCATTAAGGGGCAATGTCTATAGAATACATAAAAAAGATACATGCCCACGCGAGGGCTACATCATGCTTCAACAAAAAGCTGACTCTACTAAGAATCCTCGCCACCAATAAACTAGTTGGTATCACCATCATCACTATCATCGCCGCCTGCAAAAGGGCATGTAGAAGGACTCGCACCGTTTGAAGTACCAGGAGCATACCCGAGACCCTGGGAAGGCCTCGGAGCCTGAGCAAAAGAACCCCAACTGCCCGGTGGGCCTGGTGGACCTAGCATGTACCTCTGCTTGAACGAAGGAATAATGGGCCCTCAACCTGGAATCTCGGGGGCAGCCAGAACGGGAAGACGAGCAGCTCTTAACTCTCATGCCAAAAGCATATAATAACCCTGATGCAGGGCTAGCTCAGTCTAGAATTGACTCTGCCCTCTGTCCATCACGGCAGCTCGCATATCCCTATCTCTCAGCCAAACCTCCCGCTCCTGAGCTAACACCTGAGCAATCTCTTCCTGCATATGCACCTCTCTAGTAGTAAATAGTGCCTCAAACTCTGTCGCTCTGGCCTCGGTAGCCTCAGCACGTGTTCTCCACTCAGCCTTGGTGGCCACCTGAGCACGTATGGCGCCTCCCAGCACTCTACAAACCAAGTGGAATAGTCTTTACTCATATCCACATAAGCATCAAAGGCACCTGTCGCATAATCTAGGTCATCTAGGACCATGGCCTCGAATGACAAACTGTGAAGAGGCAAATCCTTGGGCGATCCGTAGACTGGCATAACCTGATAGAAGGTCTTCTCTACCAGAAAGAACTCCTAGCTCGTTAAGGCCCAAAACCAGCGTCAGATCCTCAACTGGTGCATAGCAATGGTGAGCTCTAGCCTCCTCAGTAACGTTCCTTCATATGGATGAACTATGATCTCATCCTGGATGACGTAATCCAGAGCTGTAGAAATAGTGACTAGCTACACTACTACTACCCTCGTGATCCTACAATGAGCCCATGCATATGCTCGAGGGCATGCTATTAAGGACAGGCCTATATAATACGGCCGTAGGGCTAGGATGTACTCGTATGCCCACTATGTCAGTATCTGCCAACATCCCTCTAAACTTTTGAAGTCTCGCTAGCAGGCCTGCCTTAAGAAAGAAATGAAGAAGTCGTAGGTCACTGACCCCCAGTCACACGTCCTAATGTCGGAGACTACTCCCATAGCTCACAGTAGCTGACAAGTCAACACAAATCAGTTGTTGCCCAAGAAGAAACTACCGAGGAACCACAGGAAGCACTGACGAAGATGAGAGTCGATGGGGGCCTCGCTCCAGGGAATACTACGCTGCAGTCACTCAGTACAGATCTATGGCGATGCGATGGGCCCAAAATATCCCCTCGTTTCTACAATCAATGGGAGAGGGATGCCTAGGAGATTGCAAGCCATGTCAAAACTCATCTTCTCGGTCAAAATCTGGTGACCACCGAACTTGATGACTTGCATAATTTGGCATAATTTATCACTTCTTAACTTTAAACTTTAGTCTAATTTTATTTATTCTTGTTGATTTTAGACTTCATTATTGTTATTTAAAT